>JAMZAV010000471.1:600000-846896 GCA_024449915.1 Sweltsa coloradensis | reverse complement strand
GGCGATTACATAAGTAGTGAATTTCGCGCTTCCGATCCAAATTGTCAGAGACGAGTCAAGGTTACGCAAATTAATTAATCTGCCGTGTAGAAGGAGCCGGGTGTATAATCCGCTCCTCCGATGAAACGCTACATTATGCAGCCGGCTAACGAGATAGGTCGTGGTGGTCAAGTTATTCATTCGAAACGAAGGTCTCGATGTGGCTCAAAGGGCTGGAACTCTGTATACTTAGTGATGAATGTGACCAGAGC
Source organism: Sweltsa coloradensis (assembly GCA_024449915.1). Classification (NCBI taxonomy): domain Eukaryota; kingdom Metazoa; phylum Arthropoda; class Insecta; order Plecoptera; family Chloroperlidae; genus Sweltsa; species Sweltsa coloradensis. Next base: position 846,645 of record JAMZAV010000471.1, on the reverse strand, counting down.
CGGGATACGAGCCCGAGACCACAGACTCCAACTCTCTGGCAAGGTAGCCTGGACTGTGGTCGGTCATACAAGATATAGAAGTATGCGCAACTAAGTTGGGCTATTCAAAGTTTTGGATGGATGTCTAGGTAAGGTAGGCGTGCGGTTGGTCATACAACTTGGACGAAGTTTGATGGATTTGTTAGGCAAAGTTTAAGATGTGTATGGTTTGTTTGATCACATTATGTGAGATGACCGGTCGTGGTTTAGTTGTTGGCAAGAATTCAATGCGGGGACTCACAGACCGCACACGTTATCTTGCTAACATACATACAACTTGAGGCCTACCTTCTGTATCAAAGTAGGGTTCCTTCGCCGCACATGTCACACGTTGTAGTGAGAATCTAAGAAGTGAGGTTAGGTGAGACTAGCAAAACTCAAAGTTTTCTGTTAGATGAGGCGTATATTATATCCATCTAGAAATATAGTTAGGTCAGCCAAGAAAAGAACTGGATACTTGACTTTTTTTTTATTATTTTTTGTTGTTGTCTTTTTAGCGATATTAAAACCCTCCTCACTGATTTAAGGGAATACTAACTGAAAGAACTGTATATATTTCTTGAATATTTGTATTATATATAAATATAAAATCCTATAACAACAAAGGAATGTTTTTAAGGATTCGTTTTAGATATTTATGAAGATTTTATGAAAGTTTAGAAATGTCGTATTTATATACACGTTTTTGCAATATTGCACTACTGCGATATGTGCAAAATATACGTACATATCAATTACGTATTCTTGGCACTTGTTTGAACGTTCAACGTATGACTTCCGGTTATCAATACTATTTTACACTCGTATACAGATATGATGAATATCGTAAGATTATCTTGCACCTACAGTTTACAATACTGGGCGATATATGGGTAATCCTCAACCAGTCTTCGTCCAGCCAACTTAATGTCGAGTTCTAAATGGTTTCCTACTAAGATATTTCACTGTAATTCCACGCGTGTCGTAGATTTATAACGGCCATTAAGTCTCTCATTAGTAACTGATTTGCATCTGTCTTTGAGTGGCTATACCGTTTAAGGTCTTACTATCGCAAGCGGCCTACCGTCCATTAAACCGCATGCAACGGCCCATTTATAGATGAGAATTATATTCTGACATCATCCACTGGGGACATACTAATTATACAGAGGAACAGTTAACTTCAGGTTTAATTGTTATGCTGGTGACTGCAAGCTTTTACAATTAATTTAAAAAAGTTTAACATCATCTTCAAAAAACCATGTTTTTAAGTGTATCCATTTTGGTTATCAGTTTTAGTATTTGGGGTGTATTCCCCAATTTATTCGCGTTTAATTGTTCCATTAATGTAGTGTTCAAGGACAAATGCCACAAACTTAACCGATTTGGACATAAATAGATGGTCGAAAATGAGCTAATACGAATTTATACATTTATCGATGTATTTAACGTCTATCATATTCAGTGAAAAAACTGATTTAGTGATTACAAAGAAGGACAACTAAATAATCCTCATGGCTTAAATGCAGACACAACAATGAACTACTGTTAAGTATAATAGCCTACGTTGTTTGGGACTTTGACTGATTTTTAGAGAATGAATTGTATCCATATACGCAATGGTTAAAGACGAGATTAATATAATTATTCTCTTACTTCCACTTCGATATTTTCTACAGTCACATAAGAGTTGAAAAGAAGGATTTTTGGAAATAAATGACATTTAAATGAAGGGATTGAGGATTGGGTTGGAACTTTTTTATTTTCAAATAATATTTTTTTAAAGTTAGTACTACTTTATTTTCTTATAAACAAAGCTCCGCCTATAGATTAACGTTGCCTTAGGACACAGAATAACAAAAATAAAAATAAATTTACATTTATACAAATTTCATTTAACAATAAGTCAAATTGGTTACAGATAATCCTACTCAGATATCCTACAACTCACGTTAGTAAGGTTACAATGGTGACATACTAATCTCTAAATTAATCTGTTGTAGGCCTACGTGAGCTAATTAATTAGTATTTTCCGGGCAAATAAACTTTTTCCCATCACGTTCACAGTATCCTTGTTTTGAGGCGAGTTGACATTCCAAACACATTTAAAAACAAAAACTTTTTTACAAAACTTTTTGCCGTCGAATTCACTAATTCACTAGTTAATTGTCACCAATGACCGTATAAATGCATAGAAACCATCAACAGAAACCATTTCACCCCGTTATCTATAAGCCGCCATCTTTGTTCAATCATTAGGGACATATTTGTTGGTAGCTATGGTTACACTATAGCAGATAAGACCTCTTTCTCTCGGTCGTTTAGCCGGCGATATCAGAGCTTATGTTTAAGCGCATTATTTCATCAAACCGCAATAAAGCCGAACGATGACGGGAATGGCCGAAGCATTAAGCTGATGGCGGGAGTGATTCTTTAGGCGGCGGTGACGCGGTGATTAGAGGGCGGTTGATGTGTTTCAGCGTTGAGCGGGGGGTATTTGGGGGTATTGCTTTAATTTGGCGACAATACCAAGATGGTGGCGAAGTGAAGCTAATGACCTAGTTACGTGATAAACAACTTTACCCTAGTCTGGGATATTTCTTTACTCGAGGTTGTTGATATGTATAACGAGGCCTGTTGCAGATCGTTAAGTCGCGCTGATGGATGAGCTATTTTGAAACATTTAACCCTATTCTATGATTTTGAATTTATTATTGTTTTTCAAAAGATAAATTTTATTTTTCAATTTATTGACATCTTGTGTTTTATCTAAGATTTGATTTGACAAAAGAAGAAAGTATTTCAGGAAGCCCTAAAAATTGAAGATCGGACAAGTCTTTTAACAAGTTCAAATCAAAAAAGTTTGTAAAATCTATCTATAAAAAAAATTTTAAAAAAAATTCTTACGATTAATAATTTTCATATAGTATATTAGGCAGGTGTAAGTGAATAAATACACCTATAGAAGGTTTCCACAAAACGTCATCACAAAAATTGAGTTGTAAATCAATTTTTCTTATGCAATTTTGATCCTATACATAAACGATTATTATCGTGTGTATATATGTGTATACGTTTCTTAATAATTCTAGTTGTAATTTGCGTATTGGTCTCTACATTTGCCATAGATTTTTGTTTGCAAATAAACACTTGAGTTTAACTTCAAAGCAAAATTAATTTCTTGTACTTAATCATATTTCTTAATGTGCTTACTTAACTTATAAAGAGAGGTTATCACAAAATACACTTAATCATTTTCGCTTAGCTTACTAAAAATAAATAATTGCTTCACTTATCTGATTGCAATAACGAACCTCTTAAAAAAAAAGTTTCATTAATAAATCACAATTATTACGTTTCAACAATTCTACACACATCATTATAACTTTAGTCGCTTTATGTGATCATTTGAACCTCCAGCCCATATTTCAAAACCTCATGCCGTACTATTGAAATCAACGCCTACCACAGCATTATTACTGTTATTGCATCAACAAAGAGCTTTAGTTTTTTCATCAACTCAAACGCTGACTGTACAAAGCTCTCATTAACGAATCTCGTCAAAGGTAGAAAATATTCTGAATCGACCGCGTCACAGGAAACAAACCTCGCAACTCAAAGCGTCGAGTTTAGTGACTGAAAAGAACGATCGCAGGTCTCGAGTGAAATGTCTGCTTTAATTAGCTGGCAATGAGATTATTTAATGTTTTTATTTTGCAGAAAACATTCAAGTAATTATTTATTTATCAAAGGTCGTTTGAGTACTTAGACGACAGGTAATGAGTAGAATTACGACTCAACTACGCACTGTTAATCGTAAAATACCTCACAAAATACGAGACACGAAGCGACAGACGTAATGTCAGAAGTGGGAAGGTTTTTTAGGTCGTAAGGTAACGTTAGACTTATTAATTCCATAGAAAAAAAAATCGTAGCTTTAAGCACAGCAATTTTTTTTAAATAAACCTTAAAGAGACGGCACTTGTCGGTGAATACCTTGAAGTCAGAGGTGAATATCTGTATAAATACTTCATCTCAGATTGCTCAACGAGCTGTAGGCTTAAGCGTTCAGAGACAAGGATGTTGCTTCATTGTTAATAAAAAAACTCTAGAATATAGTAAACTGGGTGTGATGTTTTATTGATCATTACAAGTTCGTTCATAAATAACAAATATAGTTTAATAAATAGACTCTTTGATAATCATGTTTAATGATCAAATATAGATAAGTCTTTATTCACTTTGACATATACATTATGGTTGTTGTATTACTCTGTTTTGGAGAGAAAATGAACAGTGTTGGTAATTCATAATAAGATTTATAAATTAAGATAAATCAAGTAAAGTTATCCTCAGAATGGCGGACTTTAAAGCGAAACATACATAATGCCAGAAAATGCTCTTTAGGAAAGCATTGTTGTACTTGAAAACCGATTACAAGTGTTCACTTAGTTTTTTAGTACTGTCTGGGTCATTTTTTATATTATTTGCATACGCGTTATAAAACTCTATTGTGCAGATAAATAGTAATATAATAGAAACATGAAGGTAAGCCCGGTAAACGAGGGGGTGGCTTAGCCTACACATCTGCCCTCGTTGCCGACTCTTTATGACGCTTTTTATTTCGAATACAAAGAATCTAATGATATCAAATGACCTGTGGGGGGCCCAGGGTAATGAAGATAATGCTGATTTAAAGAGACCTCACGAAACCTAGGCGCGACATTTCAAGGGGGCGGGGGGGAAGTCAAGGCAGCGGACCGGCGCAATCGAGTTTTGTTTTCGTTTCTACGGTGTTGTATTAGTTTCTAATTCGATAGACATTCGGTAGCACTAAATAAGTTTTTCATATTTTGGAAAAGGACTACTATAAACATTTCAACCACGTAAGGTTATCTTATTGTATTATGTTTCACTAAACAGAAGAGAAATCGAAAATGTGAGAAAAACCCATTTAGTTTCTCTAGAACAATATCCTGCATAAAAATTACGTTGCTTCTCTTTACAAAATTATCTTAATTTATTATTAAAATAATTTAAATTCTACTGATACTAATATTTTAATATTTGTCAACGTTTTATAGTTCTTACGAAACTACATGACCTCAAAGTTACTTTTTCGATGTTGTGTGGCGTTATATAAAATCGTTACTGCTTGTGGTTTTAATATTGGTGATAGTCCTTCTTCTAAAGAGTCTACCCACTCAGTCCATAAACTGATTTTCAGTAGAGGACATTTATTAAAACTAAAGTGAGCCATCTTCGTCGACGCCGACGTCATCAACAAGTGAATAGAAGTGAATCAGTTTTATTATCATTCTCCGGTTAACAAGTCCTGGTGGTTTATTAACAAGTGAATACTTACTAACCAAAGATCGGTATGTGAAACAAAAAACTCCGACCAACCAGTTGGATAGGCATACGCGCGACATCAGAATCAGCAAGGTTAAATCGGAACAATTGTGCACAATTTATTACGTGCTTCGTTGCTAGGACGGCTCCAAAATCAACATTTACACATTCGCAAACAGTAAGTATTGTTGGATTGTGGTCCGTATAGGTTTGGTTTATTAGAATTAAGGGCGCGTCAACCGTGAGGTCATAATGCACCACTCTAGCCTAGGGGATTGGGGAGGAGGAGTCCATGCAGGTCAGAACCAGCCACGGGTAGGGGAGAAAAGGGGGGTTCTCACGTCGCGTTCGTCATCGTCTTTGTTATTGTCATTTAGTTGTTTCAATTGTCATCGTCGTCGGGGAGATCGTCAAGGGAAAGGGGAAGTGTCTCCAACGTATAGGAAGTTACAACAATGTTGCCTCTGTTAAGAATCAAACTAGGGGTGCCATTGGAAGAATAATAAACTCTTACCCCTGTACTTATAATTCTCGCACAGAGCCAGTTTAACGCTGAAAACAAGGGGGTATTAAGTTCTACTAAGTGCATTTCGCTCAACTAATTATACATTATTATCTAAAGTGCACTTTGAAAAAAGTTGAATTAATAGGAGGTTTTAACATATAATTATAGTAAGATGATAATGGCATCGTGATTAATGGGTGACATGTTTATTGAGATCCGAGTGCAAGATTCACAAACATAAAAGCACGCGAGAGATCGTAGCTTCCAGGATGGTAGGTGTGCGTGTAGCCAATGCAGGGCCACACCTACCACACGCATGGATGTCACTCGAGGGGCAAAGGTCGTAGAGATTTACTGGCTGAATCCTGTATTCTAGAAATGAAAACCATGCTTAGTGATGACAACCTTTTTAAAACTAATGACATTTACATCATCAAACCTAACTGGCGCGTATAACCTGTTTATGTTATACAAATATAATATCTCAAACTTTAATAATGATCTTTTAAAACAATCTGAGTTCTCAATTTAAAAAAAATATTATTTCAATGCTGTTTACGGGACGCAAATAAGAAATTTATAAGAAACATTGGAATTTATTTTTCTCGACTTTTTCTATACAGTTTTCACGGTGGAGGCCAGATCACTGATGCAAACAGTGTAGTTCCACTTTCGGAGTTTTCACGGGCGCATAGTTATTAATATTGCACATTAATAATTAAAGAATATTCCGGGACACAACCTCAACGCCCCGAATATCAACGGCAGACGTGAAATGTTTCCCGCCCATATCTACGAGCTAGTCTTTAATATTAACGACGCGGCTAACACAACAGGGTCTGACTCGCCCTGGTTTTACCGGCGCAGTGAGAACACGGCAGTTGGCACTCGTAAACCTGGAGGGGCTAGAACAATGACGAGGGCAAAAACTAGAGGGAGGGTCTGGCACAGAGGTGTAGAGCTGTCTTGGGAGGTTAGTGCAAGCTAGAGTCGCAAGAGAACGGACCAAGGAGTAGCAATATTAGGGATGGGCTATGAGTATGACATATTCGATAATCGACATCACACGAAAATTTTGATATCAAAATGTTATTAGTTTCGAAAAACCAAAATTTAATGCTTTAAATAAGTCATAAGTTTTGAAAAAGGTATGACAGTAGGAGGCCTAATAGATAATGTGTGGCTGAAAGGGTTGACAAGATATCGCCAAAAATGAGTAACTATACGTTCTTACACTCTCCTTTAATGACCCGGCACCTCCACAATTTTTTAACGTAAGGACAGATATTTACTCTTGGCTACCCGGACATCCACCATTTTTAAACATCAGGATAGATATTCATTCTAAGCTACCCGGACCTCCACCATTTTTAAACGTAATGATTGATATTCACTATTTACTACCCGGCACCTCCACCATTTTAAATGTAAGGTTAGATATTCACTCTAGGCTACCCAACACCTCTACCATAATTAAATGAGGGAGCGGAGCGACTGAGTGACTCCATTCAACTCAAACGGCGCTTATTCTGTGATTCTGTGTGTCTGTCTGTCTGTACGTCGAAAATCAGCCGAATCGCTGAACAGATTGCGCTGAAATTTGAAACAGACATCCAGTAAGAGTTTACTGAGAACTGTTAATAAAATCAGATAGATCCATTGCGATTTAAACCTACAATAATTAAAAAATTAATGTGATTTTTTAAAAAATCGATAGCATTTGTTTAGATTTTTCATATGTTCTCCAAAAATGGCTCACTCATTCGTTTAACAACTAGAACCTTACTCTTACCCCTGTGTCACCACCCGTCACTACTGCCTTACTCTAATATCACCCCACCCCTCCCCGCCACAACCCATAGAGCGTTGCACTTGCTTACTCTCATCAACTCTCTCGTTACACTTTCTACCCTCTCTTACACCCGATGTATTATTTATTTCTCACTAATCTCTCAACATTTCACCACTAAAACTAACCTCTAATTTGCACCCACCCCTCGACCCCTTTGAACCATACTCTGTTCCCATAAACCATCACAACTTTACACTTCCTCCCCCATAACTTGAACCCTAACTCGCAATTTGCCCGAACACCGGTCCGGAATGGCTATTCCGTCTGCGAATATTTATGCAGGCAATGTACAACAAACGCTTGCGAATGCTAATCCAGAGATAATATTTATTCTAATAAGCTCAGTTTGTAAATCAGTCCTGCAGATGACAGAGACCACTGGTTATCACAGGGTGAGGGGGGGGGGAGGGGGGGCGCAGAACCGCTGTTGTGTGAAGATGTTTTGTATATTCGACCGGAATAATTAGTTTAGGAAATAGAACAAAAATCGTTTGTGTCGACTCTTGACTCGTAACACTCGGAGATAACTAGGTTGGTTATTCAGGGAGGGGTCGAGGGGGGGTAATCTGGTTAGTGGGGGAGACTCGGAAAGAATGTGAGATAGACTGTTATAAATATGGGATCTGCCTACAGCTACAAAGTCACTTAGGCCGAGGTGGTGGGGTTACATTTAAAACTGTGCTTGTACACAGCTTTTCTTTATTACGTCCACATCCGAACAATTAAAAGACACGTTTTTAGACTATTTTTAAATAGCTATTTTTTATGTCAAACTTTGAACTAAGTTATCAAGAAAACATACATGGAAATCTTTACTTGCGAATTCACAAAAATGCATAACGTTTTATACTTTTTTCAATTCTAAATATTCTTTTTTTTTTTTTTTTGACAAAAATGAACACATTTTTGTACAGTCTGATTGAATGAGCACTTCATTTCGAATTCCGTGTCAACTGATAATTTTGAACAAGTGAAATGTCAGCCGAGCGAACAGATATTTGTTTTCCCTCTTTCGATTACCGTAACCTGATTGTGGAACTGAACCGTACTTATCTTTTTGTATACCTTACGTTCAAAATTCATACTAACATTATACTAGGCTAAATATGGTAAAACAAGTATTTTTTGGGAATGAAGCGTTATATATCGACAAAATGTTGTTTATAGTTAATGAATTTTACACGTTTTTTAACCAGATTTAAGTTATAAGTAAAATAAACTAGAATTAATAATAATTTTATTATTCGTCTAACCCGGCACCTCCACCAAAGTATTAGAAAAATTCTATATTTTCATGGTTAATTCTATGCCTAGTTATGATATGGCTAATTTTAAGGCATGTTTATTACTCACAAAACTAAGCCTTACAAGCAAATTAAAGTGAATTATATTCTGCGCATCTCTCTCGTACTAAATGCTCTAAAGTGTGACATCATTTACTGCAAAAGAACTTGATCCACTCCCAACACTTTAAACTTATTATTCAAACTGAGCCGTACGGAAAAATTAGTACTTTTAACACTAAACCATACTTATTATTTTACATTCATTTACATAGAAACGGTTGTGTATTTTAAGCTGGCCATGTTTTACCCAAACAGACTAGTTTTATACAACGAACAGGGGAAAACGTTTTTATAAAACATTGCTCAGGTTTTTATTAATACTTTCAAAGCACAACCATCTAAAATTAACAACTGACTCTTGTGTTTTATTTTGGATGTAAGGTTGGCTATTTAAAAACTCAAAACTCATAATTCTCTGAATAAAACATTCGTTTTGATATTGTTTTTTTTCTCGCGTTAAGGTTTTCATAGAAGACTGTATTTTGCTAGTGGTATTGCCTTTTTTAAATTCTACGAAACAAAACGTATATGTAATGCCAATTAGTGTAAAGAAATATTTTACATATAATTTTTTATTGTTTTATGTGATACTAATGACTCATCAAATCCAGTGTTGAAATAATTAGCTATTAACATGTTATCTGTCAATTGTATTTTTGTACGTTGATTTAGTTAAATAAAATTTGTAATTAAAAATAATTATTATAATTGATTTTCTTTTATTGTCACTTTAGGAATGTTGTAAACGTACAGTACTGCAAAAAGATTCGGGCTTCTTGATGTTTCCTCTAGGTGGAAAACCGAATAAAATGGATGGTATAATGCACTACGTAAACATAAAAATAAGGTGTTTATAATCATTCAAAGACTGACTTAAATTCTAGCTGAAAGTGAGACAATTCACTGAGATGGAACACAGAAGAATCTCAACAACAATAATGAGCAAACAATATTTATATTCAGAATAATCGCATTTACAATAAATAAATAACTATATTTGTATAATTCCTTATATTAATATATTTAATTTTTAAATTTTACTTTAAACCTTTGAAGCATAATCCATTGAAATAATATAAATGCACGATCTTCTTTCAACTCTGTTATTATTATGCGTACACTAAACTGGAAAAAAGTTGTTTCTAATTCTGAGTAAAAAAAGAGTCCGGTTTTCCAAATCCAGTTATTTCACTAAAAAATGAGACACATTTTCCTTATCCTGAGTAAATAATCGTTGAATCGTCCTGGGAATAAGAACACAACATTTTAACGACGCGAGAGATAAAAACTCTGCATGTGACAAAGGCAGATTTTTAAAACCCAACATTGTGAATTATTTAATGAACCGCGCTGTGGACTACCTGTTACATATGTTGGATTTAAGAGGGACGAGAGACGGGCAGAACTGTGTCCCCCTCCCTTCCCCTCCCCGCCCCTCACCCGCCACGCAACACGGGCTATTATCCCATCACCACCGGCGAATGGAAATTCATACGACAACCCGCCACAATTAATTTCATTTACCTCGACAGTAAAAATACCGACGAGAGACGAGTAGACTAATCGCGTGTGTGTGTGAGTGTATGTGTGTGTTAGTGATGAATGTTTGTTGCGTTGGTAGAGTCGGTTTCAGCGAACTTCGAACTGCCTTGGAATGGTCACGTGATCAACACAGCACAACCAACACAGAAATACTAAAATCGCTTTCATGCAATGGCCGCGTGATTTTGAAGCTCTGGATGTTCTTAGTAAGCTGAGTTATTAAAGGGGTATTTAACCGCTAGACTCAAAAAATACATTTCATTCAGGATAATTGGATGAGCGAAGCGAAGACTTCAATTTCACCGACCCCCCAAAAAATTTAGCTCGTTTTTTTTTTTTTTTTTTTTTCGTTTTTCTGTCTGTTTGTTCGCTCTCTACCGGGCAAACGGCATATGCGATCTTGATGAAAATTTGACACGACCTTCGTTTTCTCTGAACTTAGACTTGCCACGTTTTTGGGTACAATCGAAGAAATATTTCTCATAAATATCGTACTTTTACGATTTTTTTCGATTTTTAGTGCAATATTTTCGTGCCATTTGGGCCAATTCTGATCAAACGGGTGGGGCTACAACGTTCATATTTCACATGGACATTAAGGTTATGGTGATGTATTGCTTTCTGAAAGAAAAAGTTGAAAAAGTTAGCCAGAATCGAGAGAAATAAAGCTTTTAATATACGTTTTTTGACTTTTTGTGCGATATTTTCGTGCCATTTGGGCCAATTCTGACCAAACGGGTGGGGCTACAACGTTCATATTATACATGGACATTAAGGTTGTGGTGATGTAGTACCTTTTGAAAGAAAATGTTGAAAAAGTTAGCCAGAATCCATAGAAATATAGCTTTTAATGTAAGATTTTTACGTTAAATAATAACAAATTAACAAGAAACAATAGAAACTTGACAACAATCACCTACAATGCGTCGGCAGAAAAACAAAGCACTTGCAAAAGTAAAGATATCCCACGCAAACTAAAAACTTTAAAAAAGCTCATCCATCAACGCGGCGGGACTTTAGCGTTTTCCTAGTTAGTAATGAATTTAGCAATTAACAGAAAAATTATTGGGGCCACTATGACCTCCCAAAAAATTGTCAAACGTGACATTTTTAGAGCTAGGTCCCATCGGCAAAAATCTCCCATAAGAAATAAAATGGGGACGATCTTTATGCCCCTTAACCTTAGAGGATTTTGATTAAAAAATATTGGACATTAATGACGTACTCGACAGCCTTTTCTGTAAATTCTCTATATTTTGTTTTGTAATTTGGGCAAGTAGTTCGGTCAAAATATGTGATGCGGAATAGGAAAAGGGACCTTAGGGTTAACATTTTCAAAACATGTTTTTTGATATTTTTACAATAAGAACAGGATGCTGATCATTTTGCAAAAAAATTATACAAAAAACTTCAAAATTGAGTGAGCTATGCACTTTTCTGTCTGACTTGATTAAAAATCAACTTTGCGAGAAAAACAGGTGTAAAGTTTCTATCTATTTGCTATTTTCTATCAATTTTGACCAATTTAAAGGAACTTTTCCTTGTATTTTTCTATTTTCTATCAATTTTAACCGATTTAAAGGAACTTTTTTTTAGACACAATTTTAAATAATTACCCACCATCCTACCAAAAAAACACAAATTTTATAAAAAAAACACAAATTAGGCCTTTTTTTTTTTTTTTTTTTTTTTTATTAAAAAACAGTATTTGGATAGCATTATTTTAATTCCAAAGCATAATTTACCATTATTAAGTGAAAATTATGTAAAAGGCTAAACAAAAAAAATCAGCAATTTACACATTTAATCACGTTTTGCTCTTTTCTAGGCAAAAAACTTTTTAACCCTAAGGTCCCTTTTCCTATTCCGCATCACATATACTGATTACCAAGATGGGTTGTGATTTTCGGAATGCATATTTTTGCGTGTTTGAGGGTATATTTGGGCACAGTTTCAAGACACGATGTTATAAAAGGGCATTTTAGATTGGTACTATGCTCTAGTATCTATGTGGACCAAAAAAGAAGCAGGCTATAGCCGATTTAATAAATTTCTCCAAAACACCAATTTTCGCAAATTTCTGGATCAAAAAAATTTAAAAAATCGTGTTAAATCACTGTTATAAGATATGATTTTTTAAACGGTCATTTAAGTGTAGTATTGTGCTATAGATCACGTGGAAAAAAATATGGGTATTTTAGCCCCTTTAAGTCATAAAAATTAAGTTGAATTTTAGATTCCTGCGCGTTAACTACATAAGGAAAAGGTTATGTTGAAATAAAAGTTGAAAAGATTAATTGGATGAGCGAAGCAAAGACTTTAATTTCACCGACCCCCCAAAAAATTTAGCTCGGGTGTTTTTTTTTTTGTTTTTTTTTTTTGTTTGTTTTTTCCGTCTGTTTGTTCGCTCTCTACCGGGCAAACGGCATATCCGATCTTGATGAAAATTTGAGGGGACCTTTGAAATCTCTGAACTTAGACTTGCTACGTTTTTGGGTACAATCGAAGAAATATTTCTCATGAATATCGTACTTTTACGATTTTTTTCGATTTTTAGTGCGATATTTTCGTGACATTTGGGCCGATTCTGACCAAACGGGTGGGGCTACAACGTTCATATTTCACATGGACATTAAGGTAATGGTGATGTATTGCTTTATGAAAGAAAAAGTTGAAAAAGTTAGCCAGAATATATAGAAATAAAGCTTTTAATATAAGTTTTTTTGATTTTTTGTGCGATATTTTCGTGCCATTTGGCCAATTTTGACCAAACGGGTGGGGCTACAACGTTCATATTATACATGGACTTTAAGGTTATGGTGATGTAGTACCTTTTGAAAAAAAAAGTTGAAAAAGCTAGCCAGAATTTATAGAAAAAAAGCTTTTAAAAAAGTTTTTTACGGTAAATAATACCAATTAACAAGAAACAATATAAACTTGACAACAATCACCTACAATGCGTAGGCAGCTAAACAAATCACTTGCAATAGTAAATATATCCTACGCAAACTAAAAACTTTAAAAAGCTCATCCATCAACGCGGCGGGACTTAAGCATTTTCCTAGTAGAATGCAGGGCCTTCCTGAAGCAGGAGCTCGTAAGCCTAGGCCAAGACCTATCCAGTGACAGCTGAATCTAAAACGATGTGTACAGGTCAGTCTGTGTCGTATATTTTGCAAGAGGGGCATTGACGTAAGCTCTAATTGGTCAAAAAATTCAAACAATGTTGACAACTTTTAGAGCGATTGTTGACGTTAATATTTTTATTGATTTATTGATTTTAAATTTAAACTCAAATGAACGTGTATAGTCTAATTAAACAACTTTAAAAATAAAACTTTTTGCCTTGGATATTATGATGTGGTTTATTAGATAAGAAGAAGGCTTTCAATAAGGCCCACAATTTTGTCCATGTGGTTCACATGCGTAATGGCCTCCGAGAAATGTCACAGGTTTGTTCAAGTTATCTGGAACGGACTCTAGCATCCAGAGCGCTCGCTAGCGACTGTCATCCGCTCTCATCGATAGTCGCGATTATTAATGTATTCACGCGATGACGTCCCAAAAGAACGCCGGGTGGAAGGAAACTGTTTTTGTTGCTCGTACTCGCGCGTCGAGTGTTTTAATGCCGGGAATAAAAACGTGCACGAGTGAGAGATGTTCAAATCAAAGGGGAATACTTTTATTTGCATTGGTTTACATCGATTTAAGTTTTATCGAATAAACTCGAAGTGAATGAAGAGGGAGAAGCTTCGATCAAATAAGTGACTCAGTCGTGTTGGTTGATTTGTAAACTGTAAAGTGTTTAGCAATCAGGCCATGACTAAAATTATGCTTTGATAGAAAGTTTATTATTTATATCAAAAACAAAATAAGAAGCACTGAACGTTATTCAACACTTTAAAAATGGTTTATAGCTTTCATTAAATAAATATTTGTAATCTGAGTTATATGTTATAGATTTAGTCAATTTTACTTTCTTTACACATCTTTTAGCTAATGTTTTTTCAAGTGCATAATAAAGCTGCTATATTTGTATAATAATTTGATTTTCATGAGTGCTTTTTGAATGTCCTTTCTTGTACAAAATTTTTCTTCCAATTGAAAAATTAAAAATTAATTTTTTTTTACATGCAAATTGAGACGCAAAGCTCTTAATGCATAAAAAAACTATTCTGTTTAGCTTGAATGTTCGAACAAGGTACTTTCAATTTTTTTGAGGAATTTTCTCGATATCTAAGAATTTTGTAACTTGTTTTAGTGTAGTCGTTTGAATTAGATCGACCATAAATAAATGTTTCCCTTTCGTTTGATTTTTTTGTTTGTTTCTTTTTATTTGATTCATGTTAAATTCTGTTACTTCGTATTTTAATTATATTATTTAAACAAGATATCAGAAATGGTTTGTATTAAAAAATATTATTGTTGGATGTAAGTATCAGATTAATTTGTGTGCATTTGTTATTTAAATATTGTTTTTCCCTTGGTTAATAATGTATTTATAATTCAATAGATAGAATTAAATAACAAATAAAGTATATTAATACAAAAATAACTCTTCCTAACCTAGGTCATACGGAGGTAAAAGCCTAGCATGTTGCAGTGAATCGATCTGTATACCTTGGTTTGTGGTTGTTTCTCCCACCACTTTCACCGCACGGCCCATCAACCCCCCCCCCCTCTTCCTCCTATATCAGGACCCAGATGGCCATTCAGCCCAATCGAACACTGATTGACAGGAAGGTGATTGATTCACGGTAAAACATCTGGTCTCACCGAAATGAGAGAATCTTTAAGAGGACGCTTTACGCAATACATTTCTGCTATAGATTTCAGATCGTATTCTCAACTACACATTCTATTTTATCTTGTTAAAAAACTGTATTTCCATTTGTCCCACACTCGAAATTACCCAAACATTGACATTAATAATGCAACTTAAATTTAAGTATTTCTTCTTCTGACTAAATCAAGACATCAGATTCATTACAATTGTTGGTATTTCAATTCGTACTATGGCAGTTTTTTCATAAATAAGATGGCAGAAGATATGTAAGTTGTAATAGGCTGTGGTATATCGTTATCTTCAGATATCATACATTTATAAATAAATAAATAAATAAATAAATAGATAAATAAATTGTATTTAGAGTCTAACCACTCAGTTATATAACTGATTATCAGTGGGGGACAGTAAATCAAAGCGACCAAGCCAACCCTGTAGGCCCCGACGCAATCAACGAGTGAACGATTACCAACCAAAGATTGATATTTTTAATAGGAAATATAGCAATCAGTGGTATGGACAGTGCGAACACCAGCGGATCAACGCCAGAATCTAAAAAACCTATTCAACACAACTCTGAATTTATTATGTGCTTCGTTGCTAGGACGGCTCCAAAGTCACCGTTTACAAACTCCTAAGACAAGAACTGATGGACTTAAGTACAAATCAGAAGTTACAAACTTCTGACTTAGGCGGGAATTGAACCCTGGACCTTCTGCATTGGAAGCAGATACGCTAACCACAAGACCAACGAGCCACACTCTTACTCTTCGCCTTGGTAATAAACATATGGTTTTATATAATTAATTCGTTTTTGTTTTGTACGTAACGTTTAATAACTATTTAAATAAAAAGTTTTATGAGCTCAACCCCACCAGACCAATTGTTTTCCTTCCACGCCCCCTGACAAGTGTATAAAATGTTTTTATTTTAAGGTAACGTTCTATCTAAATACATATATGCAACTTGACCCCGTATGTAACATTAAACCGGGCTGGGGTAGCACCGCACTACTCAACTTCTACGGCTCATATATTCTTTTGTTGCTGTCTAGCCAGACCTGACACAACCACATACTCAACTTCTTCCTCGATTACCTCCTCCGATGCCGGAGGTCTGTTCAATAGCTCTCGTGTTTTTTCCTCAGTATTATGCTTCCAGTACGTTTCATGTTATTCCCAAATAAATAAATACGAACCATCTTCATGCGTTATATATAAAACACAAGTTCCTATTTCATTCTGATATTTCCCGAGGCCGCGGTCAAAGATCCCCCCATCTTTACTCGTGTCGGGAGGTTGCTACGCCTGGATCACGTGCAACGAGTGTCTCGCACGTGTGACTGGGTCCTACCTCGGGAGAACAAGAAAACAAATTGTTTGTAGTCTCCTCTCTTTTCCCTCTTTCCAACAACTCGCATAACAATACGTTCAGCGACGACTCGCTATTGTTTACGATCGCCATTAGGAAGCTGCAAAGAACATAACACGACGGAGACTGACCGTCTTTGCTTTGTTCTCGCTAGCGGGATATGTTCACATAAGCACACACTGGCTTGGATGAATTCACGAACATATACACTCAAAGGTTTTACATGAAAATTCATTTACTGAATACAAACTATTCCTACTAGGGAAACGCCAAAGTCGTTGTTAAACGAGTGAGTGAGCCATGTGTTGAGTACCCGATTACATTACTTTTCTTTCCCCTTACCTTAGGCCTTATGACCTTACAGTTGACGCGCCCGTCCCCGTATACCAACTAAACTTTAAAAAACTATTATTTATACGAATATACTTATCAAACTTAAATGCAAATGTTCCCGGGTACTCACCACATGATTTGCTCACTCGTCTAACTACGACTTTGGCGTTTCCCTAGTTTAGTTGGCTAAGGCGCCCTTGTAGCCGAAATGTGAAAGAAGTGGGTTCAATCCCCTGGTCGGGAAAGATTTTGTAATTTCTTGATTGTATTTAAAAAATAATTGAACATGTTTTGAAATGCATATAACGCAGTGTGGTCTATCATCTGTGGCAAAAGGGCCTACTATGGTAAACATAGCCAGTACGAAATACGTGAAAATTTTGCAAGGTTTACTCAATCTACGAGCGGAATTTGGGGGTACCTTGACGTGCAACATTCGACAGACCTAACATGGGCACTGCATTTCACGGCCAGGCGAATAACAAACAAAAAATCTTTTCAAAATCTAAAACATTGTCGTTAAAATAATTTCTAAACATTGGAAGTCTATTTTTCAGTTTATTATTTCTTGTAGGTTTAAATCGCAATGAATCTTGCTGATTTTGTTAGCAGTTCTCAATAAACTCGTACCGGATGTCTGTTTAAAATTTCAGCGCAATCTGTTTAGCGATTCGGCTGATTTTCAACGTACACACACACACACACGCACGCAGAAAAACAATAAGGGCCGTTTAAGTCGAATGGAAATCACTACGTTCGCTACGCTCACTCGTTCAATTAATTGCATATTATTAGTAAATAAATACTATTATTGTTTGGTAAACTTTAGCCTTTTAACTTTACTATTAGAGTGCACCTATGAAAATAAACAAATACAAATACCTATGCACTTGAATGCTCACAATTGCACTAAAGAACAAAGTATTCTTCATTAAAGTCCGTAAATGTATTTAATCGACTTTTTAGCTTTATGCTTATAATTATTTTTAATATTCTTTGTATCTGGAAGGTTATTTCGCGATACTTTTAACGTCAATCAGGGGCATTACATATTTATGTTGCTGTATTAGTATGTGATGCTGTTTTTATCTATATCCATGTGTCCATAATGATAATTGTCACTGAAATAATTGTTGCATCATTTTTTTCCACCAAGCTAAAATTAAAGGCGAAACACTTATCATAATTATATCCTTCAAATTTTGTACCATGAAAATATAAAGTAGAAAAACCTTTGTTCACGTAAAAATGTGAAGTATATTATATTTTGCGATTGTTTCTGTTTCAAGTTTGAAAGCCATGCGTCACACGCTAGGCCACGATGTTTAGCTATTTATTCTCTTTGAAGGTTTTTCTTCGTTCCGCTCGATTCATCACATTGGCGCCCAACGTGGGGCAGATTGTTTTCTCCGCACTTTCAAACGAATGACACAAGTTACGTGTGTACGTCTCTTTCGTTTTGTCCAGTAAAACTGTTGTTTTGAAGGTAATCGTTCCATGTACTAAACTACCCACGTCACTTGCATTCCACAAAATATATTACATATTTCCAAAATTGCACAACAAAGTTGTGGTTCACCATTATATTTTGTAAAACACAAATATGCAACTTTTAGTTATGTACATTTTTAAAGTCTTATTAATATTATTTTATAAATACATTTTAGAGTAGGGCAATATTTATATTGATAACAGCAAATATAATCCTCCTCAAATAGTGTCCCTTGATGCAGATAATCATCAAGGTTACAAACACACCGTAATGTGTCTTGAAGAAGTGTCTTAAATACACTTTATAAATTATGAAATATGTTTTTAATGTTGTTAGGAAAAATAGGAAATACTTTGCAAATGTATAATTTATGTTTATATTTCATAATCGGCAATTATGATTAGCCAATGTACAGAGGAGCGTATAGGCAAGTTATGTAAAACAAAAGTCAAAATTATTTTACGTACCTACTACAAAATAATGTAATTCACACGAAATACAATATAAAATCAACCCAGAAATTACATACTCCACCTCAACCGGGTCTCCCGAGATGTAATTTGTAATATCTGGATTGATTTCCATGTAAGAAATAATTACATCTACGGGAGTGTTCCGCTCTAAATGAATTGTGAAATAAAACTAATTGTAAAAAAATTAAGCTAGTTAAAACAACAACGGTGAATATATCGTGATTATTGTCTGAGTAGCCGCTCTACGGATCCGGATCGTTACAACACTGGCACGGCATTTAGCACAATTATTCTCCTGTGTGGCAGTTCTAGCGTCCCACCTGCTCCTAAGTTGTAACCGGCGCAACAACGCGTCGCTTCCCACGCTCCTGGCGGTGACATCCATAACTACGCGGCGACAACTCTTTCACGCGAACTTTGTGCGGTAAACAGCTGTAACTCAGGGCCCGAGCTGGGTGGCCCCTCTAGACGGCCAGGTCGTCTGGACCGGCCAGGTCGGCTCACACCCTAACCGCTGGACGGCGGCTGGACACGTGACACTTGAGTCTGATTGCCAGACCTCTCTCTCTCTCTCTCTCTCTCTCTCTCTCTCTCTCTCTCTCTCTCTCTCTCTCTGGATTTTATACTAGCGAATTATAATAATTTGTTTTGAGCATACACCCAATCTCGAGACACAAAATATTTCATTTGCATAAAACTCAACTTTATAGAATATCGTTGCTTTGTAAAAACAAATATGTGTGTGGTTTTTTAACACTTTTAATATATTAATATTTTTGTACAGCCTTTAATTTTAGATAGTCCGTTTAACACACCTCTAATATTCATCTTTAAATTTGTACTCTTTAAGAGTTCGTTCTCCAATTACAATATGCTTTAATAAAATACAACATTGCATTAAACTTCTCTTTCCATTTTGTATCGTTTTATGTTCTTCATTTCTACCCCACACCGTAGATAAAAGGAATATTCATTATTCCTCAATGCAACAACATCTCTAACACGTCAATTCTATTGTTACCAATAAATATTTCGCTTCATGTTTTATCATCCATTCATGAATAACGGTTTAGACAAGTTCAAAGATAATCAAATAAAAACAACATTTTATGGATAGAAATCGCTTCTGACGTTGAGCTATGAGCTTATGATTATAAAGAAATATACAGAATATTGTATTCCTAGCAGTACAATGAAAAACACATTACTTGATAAACGAATACATCTCGGATTCATAAACAATGGTACCCTTTATATTCCATACATATCCAGCTATCTTCGGTTGTGGGTTTCATTTTGTGACTGTACTATCATATAAAAGTGGCACACTGGATGATTGAGTGTTTGTTTCAAGTGAGGGTGTGTTGGGTTAAACTTGGAAACTCGGAAATGTAATTCAGAGCACTGAGAACAAATATTGATGGCTTGACTTTGAGAATAGAAGAGTACTGACATAAGTTTTATGAGATCAAGATAATATTAGACTTGGTTTAATAACTAGCTTCATTCGTCAAGTAGAAAAATAAAAGACAAATCCTCTATATACCTGGTTTCAAATTTCATTTCCAAATTTAAGTCACATATGTATTTTAATTTACATTATTGGGTCAAAACACTCAAATAAGTCTGCATTTTCTGGCTAAAATTGAAGTATGAAATCTTCAATATATTGTTTTATTCCTAGCAATGACACAAAGTTGTATTTACATGTAATGACCTATTACTGGAGAAATAAGAAGTAGCTGTACATCAAATCAGTCCTTATTCCATTTAGCAAAAACGCAAAAGCTTTGTATCGCCCTCAAACAGATATTTAAAAATCAAAGATAGATGACTTCCTTCTTAACTAAACGAAAGAGGGTCTCGAATAAAAAAGGAAAATATATTTTTTATTTTTGGGTCGGGACGTAACGTCCCTGTCTGTCATTATATGCAAATTTTGGGACTGTGTCAACAATGAGCTAGGTGCTTCACTTTTGTTCCAAAATTTGCAAATAATAACTGACAGGGACGTTTTGACCCGCCCCCAAAAAACAAAAATATGTTTTCATGTTATTTTCAAGACCGTTCATTAAGCTTAGGTTTTTAAAAATATCGGTTAAAGGGCTATACAATAGCCTAATATACATTATTCAATATTTATATAATTGTTAATGATTTAATTGTTTTTATTTATTTACTTTGAACGTTTAGCCTCCGACCATGATTTTCTTGAATGTATATTGTAAACGTGCATGGGTGTGTGCAAACATCCATTAGAACTCGACTAGTGCTGAGTTTGACGTGGGAAACGTAGGTGTGTGCTAAGAGAGTGAGTGGGCTTTAGGTCTAGTGGGAACCAAGCGTTTGTGTGGGAGTTGCGTCAAGGGGGGTAGGGGAGGGGGAATAGGGGGGGGGAATCAAAAGAACGCAGAGTGAAACGTTACAAATGTATCGAATTTTGAAAAAGCTAAACGAACTAGAATTGGCCGAAACCACCGAATGAACCTTTCCGATCAAAACAACATGGGCCAATTACCGTTTCTCAAAGAACAGTCTGTGAGTGCGTCTAGCCATACGAAATAACCTTCATCCCCAACCTAAATTATTTTATCAACTATAACTTCAAAATGAAATGCATCTAGATTTTGTGTCCTATGGATCTATTTAATAAGAGACAATAGTCGACCGAAACGACAACTTTAGTGACAATAGTCACGCATCTGACTGCAGATTACAATACAAGCTTATAAGCTGTGTATTGGCAACAATTACACATTATAAAAATGTAATGCCGTCTGCCAGTGTTTGCTTAACGTAATAAACAACTACATACAGCAAGTTAAAGTAATTAGTCCTACTATTTAATTTGGTATGATGAAAATTCAAGGTGGCAGTTCTCCCTTGCTCTTTTCACTAAAGTTGTCGTTTCGGTCTCTATTGTCGCAGGTAGCTAATAGCCCCCCAGGTATTTTTAGCTCCAGTCAATTTTAAATCTGGCTTCCCGGCAGAAAACAACACGTGACATCATCCAGAGGTCGGCGTCAGCTAGCCGAACACTGTAGTGACCACGCTTGTTTTGTTTACATATACATATATATTTCAAGACTCCTATTTATTATTTATTTATTATTCAGATCAGGGGGTGGCTAGCCGCTTAATTTTTAGGCACACAAGATTGTATTTATATCATCTTGACGGATCTGTCATGTCTTCTTCTCCTTCAATTACGTTAATTGTATTTTTGATACCAATGACATGGTTACTTAAACGAGAACTTGTCAATCGACGGAGATAATTGATCAAATAAAATCCCTGGTTATAATGTAGTTTACTAGCTCGTAAAATGTTCAGACTACATATTCATTTTTTAAAATCACTTTCGATCGATAAGTTGTCGTTTGGAATAGTAAATGGGGTCGAATTCCCTATTGTCTCGCGATATGAATTATGAATTGTGTCTTCAATGAGCGCCTTCAACTTGCAAAGAAAGGGAAGAGAGAGATATTTCTTGAATGAAAGCAACATCGCCTCCCGGCCAGGGGGGGGGGGGTTCCCGTGGGAGCGAAACACTCCCGCTCCTGAATGCTGGAACACAAAGGACTGAATCGCTCACGTTTCCTGTGTCTCCAGATCGATGTGGGCTTTGCTACACAACCACGTCAAAACAATCATCGGGGGGGGGGGGGGACCGTTTAGCGACGACATTTCAAACACCAGCAATTGACGGGGGAATCACAATCTGGAAGCGTCAAACAGAACGTTTGTTTATTTAGTGGTTATATTGCAGAACGCGAATCTGAATTCTTTAGTAATAAAAATCACTGTCAATCTAGGGATCGATCGTTATTTAGGTTTATTCCATCCAATTCTTGAAATTATTCATCCACATAGCTGTTGTTTTTTGTCAGATATCTTGATTTTTGTGAATCATGTCAGCCAGTCAAACGAGAGTTAAACTTTCCGAAATATTTCTACTAAGGCACAATTAAACAGTAAATAGCAGTAGTAGAAGTAAATAGTAAATAACATTTAACAGTTAATAGCTATAGTAGAAGTAAATAGTAAATAACATTTAACAGTAAATAGCAGAAGTAGTAGTTAATAGTAAATAACATTCAACAGTAAATTTAATAATTGTTAACCTAAAACAATCCGGTGTTACAAAAAAAAAATATAAAACACAAAATTATCAGAAATATTATCTATCAAATGCGTAACAAGGTATCTTGGTTTATAAGAGAGTATGTACGAGTACGGAGGGCCTTCGTGCAAAAACAAGACAAGTCCGTTTTGAAAATCTTTGTGCTTTGCAAATTTCCTGTAGAGAGAAATCGTTGAAAAATATATTTGGTGCAAAAACGAGACTTGTTCCCCGTCATTATCTGCCCTAGCTGGACACATTGCAAAACCAAACATGTGTGGGTTTGTGCCAAGTATTGTTGAAGTTCAAAAAATAAAATTTGACTTGTCTTGTTTTTGCACCAATTAGGCCCCAGAAATCGTTTATGATTGAGAAAAGCCGTGAAAACTTCTTTAAGTCAGGATTGCTGGTGACTTAATGCAATCGACAATATTGCGTACCCACAGATAACCCGCTAAGAATTATTTGTCGGCGAATGAATGTTTTACTCCGTTAAAAGCGACTTACTAGTGTCAGTATTTTGGTGAAGGTGCCGGGTTGGATTGTGATATATTCTTGTATAATGTAAGGAATTAATTGTCAAAGAAATTGGACAATTTGAACTTACCCTCGTGCCACTAATTTTAACTTGTACTTAAACACACGAGCGAAGCGAGTCATTTCTCTATTAAACTCATTAAGCGTCACATATTTCATAAACATCTGAGAAAGGCATGAATAAATATCACATCAATTGAATCATCCAATGAAAATATTATTGAAATTACGTTTTTGGCAAATTTTATTAATGTGTTTTAACGGTTTTTTGTGAGATACGTGTACACTTTAACAATTTTATCATTGGTAATAACTTAACTACGGCACTTTAAAAGATTGTTTTAAGTTCCAAATATGACGTCAGCTGTTACATATTAAAAATTATTACATGTATGTTTTATTGAATCTTTAATATTGCAAAATACAACCTAAATATGTTCAAATAGGCACTAGTATTTCTAGTGGAATCCAGGATACATATTAAATTACAACCTTATTTTTTTATGAAATATATTCATCAATACATTATGTTTTCGAGGAGGATTTCAATATTTGTGCCCCTTTCTCTGGTTTGTTGCTGTATATCTGTTTCTACTTAGGCTAACAGCTGTCTCAGCACTTTCCTTGCCAATATAATGTTTATTCTTTCCATAATAAAACACAACTGTCTTTGTAATAAAACAGGGTTTAAATGGGCACTTACTCCCAGAATGCATTGCCAGCAACGATATTAATGTATGAGATGGAGGAAGAAATAAAGAAATGAGGAGATTGAGAGAGATGGTTTAATCCGTTCACTGGAACTTCGTTTCCACGTTTCAAAATGTTTAATGATTATACTTGCTGGAGTAAATGTACTTAAAAACGTGGATGAAATGCGTAACTGTATCAGAGCTTATTTTCAAAATCTTTTTACTAATATAATTGTGTAACTTAAAGAAGTCTTCTTAAATAGGATTTTATTTTTCATTCATGTTTTCTTATAGCATATTCCGTTTATGGGATGAATTTTGTTTCTAATTACAACTGCAGACATCAAATACACACCTATTATTTTTCTTTTAGGCTTAAAATTTGTTTCCTGCTTAGTTAGGAGCTAATCTTTTAGCACAGAGAAAATATTTAATGACTTTTAGTCAACATTGCCCTTATAATATGAGTTTCAGAAGAACCATTAGTAGTTGTTACTGAACCTCGAAGTATTGAGTATTGAGTAGTAAGTAACTAATAATTGTTAGCTAATTGGGTTTAGGCACACACCAGTCAGGTTGTTCAGTCGAACAGTAACAATATTTACACTGTGCGCACATTGTGTTATCACGCGGAAGAGAGAGCGATCTAGTTCCACGCGGAGCTCGAAGATGGCTTATTAAACCAGCTCGCTACGAGCACACTGGAAATAATTTGTTGACAGGTGTTCTCGAGTGCCAGCCAGGTGTTGTATCGCACCAACCCACGCTGGCTTCTTCCCCTCTCTTTCTCTTTCTCTTTCTCTTTCTCTTTCTCTTTCTCTTTCTCTTTCTCTTTCTCTTTCTCTTTCTCTTTCTCTTTCTCGTTTCTCGTTTTCGTTTTCGTTTTCGTTTTCGTTTTCGTTTTCGTTTTCGTTTTCGTTCTCGTTCTCGTTCTCGTTCTCGTTCTCGTTTTCTCTTTCTCCCTCCCTCCCTTCTATTCTATGCTTCTCTCTACAATACGTAGTAGTGTCCTTGTCCGCGTCAGCCGGACCTGCTCTGTGAAATATCCCCCACCAGCACTGAGACCAGCTAGCACGTCAGCCTAGCCCGTCAACACACAACACACCTCCTGTATTTACAAGCCCGCTTAGCACGTCCACCAACCTCACCTTGTTCCGCGCCCAGTGTTGCCACGTCGTTAATAAACCCGTCACTTGGACGGAAGACAGGGTTGCCACCTCCCCCCCTACTTCGACTCCACAATCACTGCGGGAACAATAACCGATCCAAGATGCAGAGAAACCGAGACTCGATAGGGGACGTTTGCTTATTGAAATTGTTTCGGGATTGCCCGCTGTAGCGTACACGTCAGCTTTACCGCAGTCTCAACTTAGATTACTAATAACCTCACCCGTCAACCATTAGAGAAAAGGAAAGGGGTCGGTGAGGGAACCAATTGGCATCAGCCAGACTATGATTGAGGAAGGTGGTTTAGCCGGTTCCCACTCCAACACCGAAGTGAAGCAACCTTTGGGCGTGGTCAGGGGGAGAGTGGGTGATTGCTCAGCCCTGAAACTCACGTATACCGCTGGTTCGAGAGCTAGTGTAACGGCTTCGTTCTCCTCGACGTCTGCTCGGCAGTCCGGTTAGTGGAAGAACCTATATGACTGTCAAGGTAACACAGTCCTTTCGGATGGGACGTAATGTCGTTGGTGCCATTGGTACTTTTCGACAGGAGTAGACTACGTGCCGGTACCAGGTTTCCCGTCCTCCCTTATTCTTCATCATGCATCGTTGTTAACCATCAGTTGTTATACTGGTTACTCCAAAATGGTAAAAAATGCTGTTAATGGCCAATATATATATATATATATATATATATATAAAAAATTAATTAAGAAACATTAAAAATAAATTACATTTTTATGCTTGAATATAGCTTGATGTTTTTTTATCAACGTTTCAAAGACATTTTTGAAAAATAACATCAATCGTTAAATACCACCGCTACAAAACAACCCGATAAATAAAAATGCAATCAACGGGTAGCGAGACTTTAAAAAGTGTTATTAAAAATAAATGTTCAATATACCTATTAGTAGGACTCAATCCAGGAATTCGCCTACACAGAGAAAAATCTTTAAACAATCTTTTCAGTCTGGACTGCCGGTGCTGGGCATCGAAGTCGCGACCTCCGAATCAGCTTCTCGCACTTGTATTAAATTTAAACTGTAGAGCATTATTCATATATCTCGTCCAGACGTCCCGGAGCATTACGACTGATCTTATGGAGTACACCGCACTGTGCGGCCGTTATGAAGTGATGTCATCGCAAGCACTACTCCCAGTTTATTGTTCGCCTCAACGAGAGTACTTGGTCAGCAATCAGACCATGACTGTCGCTAGAAGTTAACCGAGTGAGCTTTTAGGTTTAATATTTTCTCGAGTAGTAATGTTCTTATATATCTTTCTGCGCATTGAGTCCATAAAAACCTTGTACGACGAAGAACGAAGAGTGGCATTTCAATTTAATAAAGTAGTATTACCGTCATATGCGATATAAATAATGTATGTTAAAGAAACCACAGAACAAGAAATCTTCATTATAATAAAATTATGTAATTTGACCTGAAGTGCGTTCGTCATTTGTTACAAAAATATTATTTACATCGCAAAAGCCTAAACTATGACATAGATGGCTCCACGAATTTGTTCATATTTTTTATTGTTGTGTAAATTTGTTTCAGGACTTGTATGATAAACTTCATTCATTTATTTTATGTGCGATTAATGATCAACTGTTTTTCTTTAATATGTTACGAATTTTTTTGTTAGACGGTTGTTTTTTATCAATTTGTCTCGCCAAATGCAAAAATTCGCAGCCAACACAACATACAAAAATGCCACTAATATGTGTTTGGTAAATTTAAGACTCACTGCGACACGACCATCATTTTTGAACGCTGTGCCAAGTGCATTAATTTCTGCTTGAATTAATATTGAAAATGTAATATTCTGTTTCTTAATAAGGTTTAAAAAATATATTTTGTTGTTCTAATAATTAATCCGGTTTCAATTCCATTCACTATAATATTAAACTTAGGTACATATTTTTGAAAATTAAAATAAACATGGTGGAACTGTCTTGAGAGCGTGCATTAAGAAATACTCAGCACTGTCAAAGTGCCGACGTCTACGGATAAACCCACTTCTTCAATGGAGATTAAATAATTGACGAACATTTGAGCTGATTTGCTTTTAATCCCCTTCGTGTTTTAACGGGGAGAGAGTAATGCATAAGTAATGTGGGTATGTTTCTTTGAGTTCATGACTACTGCTGGAGTGTTGCGTTGAAAACCAATTATTTCGTAATTTGTGCTCTCTAAAGCAAAGTAAATATGTAGTGACGTGCAACATTAAAAAATACCGCTTCTTCTCCTTAAAAAATGTGGGTGCGTGATTGCATTATATTACAAATGAAGCATTTTTTAGAAACGAATTATAAATGACTGATATTAATTGCGTGTTCCAGTGACTTTATTTTGATCACAATTTATAGCAATTTTTTAGCAGATCGGAAGTTGTAATAAAAACAATTGGGATGGTTGAAGTGAAAACGAAGAGTAAATTATAATTTGTAAATTGTTTTTGATATGAGTAACACTAATTGATGTATTGCTAGAGAAAGATGATAAGGTACAGGGAGATGGGCTAATATGACCTAATAGAAGTATCTAAGTTCAGACTTTTAGTCGAAAATTACATTTAATATTTAAAATATCGATATTTTGAACCCATTTAAAAATATCGACATTTATTTTAAAACATTATATTCTTTAAATCTTCTAAAACATAAAATTGATATGAATTTAAGGACAAAGAGATGTGTTAGCCCAAAATGTTATAAATACCTAAGGAAATTTGATCGTTTCTTTTCACGATTCGTTTAACGTTCAAATGATGGTGGAGGTGCCGGGTCTTTCAACGCGAAACTTGTAACATGTTCCGTTGTACAGTTGAGTGAAGTGATACACTTCTTTTTGTTATAAACTTTATTTCTTATTTGTCTGAAACTGCTATAGATTGGTATATGGTTTGTTTTGTTTGTTTGGATATTTTGTTTTGCTGTTATTGTTCATTCTATCCCGTTACACATTCTACATGTAAAGAGTTTTGTTCTACAGTCATTCTATTGTTTTACTTGTTTCGTCCGCCCCTGAAAGACTTTACTTATTCCACACAATCGTTTGCTGTTCTGTTTGTATTCTGTGTTGAGTCTGACTGTCCTTAAAGTCACAAGAAATCCGATCATTTTAGAATATTTACAGAAAACAATTTCAAACAGCAGACGACGGTTTTTAAACATTCTCTTTAACCGGTCAACTGGAGTCACAGATCTCTTCAGCGTCGCACACACGACGTGGGAGTAGAAATACCTCGGAATAATAAAAATAGGTTTATAAAATAAGGTTTAAGTTTTTTTTCTAAAAACTTCAAAAACGTGTATGTTGATAGCGAGTAAAAGGCAATTAAAGAGACAGTTGATGTGGACCCCTCAAATAACATCTTGAGAAGACTGGAGACCACAAAGAGGGGGGCTCTCATGCAAATATTTTAACTATTTCTACAGGCCTATTAAATCGTGGATCATCTATATTTTTTACTTTGTCATATTCTCTACTCTTCATCATCAATGCTGGCTTCCCTTGTGCTCTAAACGTCCACCTATGTGATTGCTTTACATAATAATATGTCGACATTGGAATGTTATACGTAGTAATGACCTTGTGTACTTATGTTATTTTTTTGTAATTTATTCAGCTTTATAGATCTCTAAAGCACGAATAATCTTCGTTATATGCCCTGACACTACTATAAATACTAATAAGTCTAAGAAACAAAAGGTATTAAAAGACCACAAATGGTTTAAATGCGAAGCAGCTCACCGAATGATTCAGCTACATGTTATTTCTAGAGCGTCACCTCGCCACGGTAGCGTCCCGACGCCTCCTCGTACCCGCGTCCCGACGCCAGAGATTGGATTTATTTCTTGCGTCGCTGAGTTTACAACTTGGCTAGGAATGAATCAAAGGGGTTGGGCGGGTAATTCAAGAGCTGTCGGACAATTGAAGTGTTTTTGCTCTGATGGCTGTAGGAGCCGGGCAGACATAAACCACGTGTGTAAAGTCCACGTGTGAACAGACCACGTAACACGTGACGTCACTGCAAATATAAATTTACAAAAAATTGAAGAACATTTTTTGTAATCGCATTTTATAATGCAAAAATCTCTTTTATGAGAATGAGACAGTGAATAAATAAACATTATGTTACAAATAAAAAGCTGATGCACAAAGCACTTAAGGTTAAAATCACTTATTTTAATTTGTCTCGTACAAATACAAAATGTTTAGAAACAAAATTTCTATGGAATAATATTGCGATCTACAACCGGCGGCACCTACATTATTTTGCACCCTTTTATTTCTTAGGTTTACTTTTTGACCTCTTCTGTATTTAAGTTTTTAATGTGATTAGGGTATGCGATAAAAAAGAAATAAATAAATAAAGATACCATAGATGCAACTCAAACGTCAACATTACGTCCGTGACATAACTGGCCACGATTGTTACTTGCTGTTGCTCTCTACAGCATTTTCAAATTTGTTATTTATATTTATATGTATTCTGAGATACATTGCATACAGCGCTGACACATTGTTAAGAGAACATTAAGAGTAGAATCAGGAATATAATAATACATAACTAATAAAATAATTTCTCGATTTTACCCGTCTTGATGGTCTAGTGGTTAAGACGCCTGCCTGGAATGCGGTAGACCCGTGGTTCGAATCCCGGTTGGGCGGACTTTTTTAATTTCTGACTGGTAGTTAATAATAATAAAATAATGTTTATGAAAACAATACATGTTCAAAAAGTACAAGTGTAGGTAATATTCCACTGACTACAAAATTAGAGAAACTGTGACGAAACGAAATTTAGCGAACTGGGAGTACACGTTTAGTAATTGCTACACTATGTATATAGAAACAACCTAGTGGTATTCATAACTGGAAAACTGATTTGTAAAGCGCTGTTTTCCAAGAATTTTTGTCCACGTACTTTTCTTTGCATTTATCAAACTTTTCGTATTATGCCTGTTTGTTTTTCAACAGAAACTTTTCCAAACTTTATCTCGAGGTCATTGGTTTGCCAACTTTGAAAATACGCACATGTTGTTTGTTATTTCTCTGTCAGGTTATGTTTCGTATTCAATAGTTCGTAACATGTTTCATGTTGACATAGAGCAGAAGGGAACGATGAAACTTCGTGCATATTACACGCTTCACAAAACAACAACATGACGTGCATATTACACGCTTCACAACACAACATGATTGTTATCTCGTCGGTTGCTTCATATTAAGGCAACTGTTCGGACTCGAAGGGATCATGAGAAATTAGGATATTACACGCATTTTCCCAAAAACAAGAGTTGGGTCCGGTGGTGTCATTACGATTAAGTCGAGAGCGAAGCTGGGTTCGGACTTCGAATTCCGGGTCATGTAGGAAAGTTTTTTAATTGAGAGATTTAGCAGCAGTGGTTTATGCAACCTAATTTTTTTCAATTTTTAGTAAGTAATAATTTTTTGTTTGTGAATTTTGTTACTTTTGCCCTTATTTCTTTATATATTTTTTTATTTCTGAAGTTGTACATTACATGCCATTAAGATCTACAACTCCATAGAAAGTTAAAAATGGACATGACTCCTACGTCATAAAGTGTCTAACTTACTATGTCTTTCCACATTGTTGACCCATATTCTAAATGTTGAATAGCAAAATGGAGCAATGTATCAACTATTTAGCCCAACCCACATAAATAAATCCAGGATTAATCAACAAAAACATGAATTTGCCAAGAGGCATAATAGACCAATCACATACATGGTATTATAAGACTGAAGTAATAAATTTGTATTAAATTTACATATGTGAGTTTTATGTTACTATGTTAAGAAAGGAAAAGGATGCATTCCAATTCAAACAGTGTAAGCTGAATGAAATGTGTTACTTATTACGTTGAACTTTAACTCTAATTATCTCCGGGAAAAGAAATGTGTGGGTTGGCGTCCACTTTGACTCAGAAACCCCTCAATCATCCTTTCTCTCATCTATCATTACAAATTGTCTAGAATAGAACTGTTGCAATAACAGAGACCAATCAAATCAAAATGAATGTTCAATCGATTGGAAGCAAAATTATAAACTCATAGAAAATGATAATCAAATTAAACATCACCCATTTCAAATTAATATTTTGCATGTGTTCGCAAGTTAATGTGACAGTCAATGTATAGTTTATTTATAAAATAAGTCAATTATCAGTTTCACATTAAAGACTAACTCACCGTGAAAATATTTCAACTCGTTACATGAATACACATCGACTAATATTTGTCATGGATTTAAATAATCCTAGCGTTTTCATGTCCCAGTTTAGCATTAAAGTGCACTTTAAAAATGCATTGAAAACGGTTTCACTCGTTGAGCGAGCCAATGAGAGCAACGTTCCGTTGAACCTAACTAGCTGTCGACGTTAGGCTGGCTCACTGCTACAATGCGAGAGTATGACCAACTTGACTGTCCGACCGTTAGGGCTGGTCACTGCTAGCATGCGAGCAGTATAACAAACACTAGACTGGTCCGACCGTTAGGGCTGGCTCACTGCTAGCATGCGAGAGTATGATTCGTGTTGGCTCAAATCTGCGTATCGGATGTCTTCAATGAAGGGTTTTCAAGGTTATGGTAGATCGCCGAAAATAACTCGGCTATTTCTTCCAAGCTATCCAAATAATAGGTATATATTATTATTATCTACATGATTCTTGGAAAACTAATAACTAAATAACTAAAACACATAGGTATGTATTTTATTATGATATTATCTTTATTCTAATTTTATCTACCGCAAAATAAAAACTAATATTTTAAAGGAGAAAATTTTCAACTGCTGTATCAATGTTCTTTTTGAGTATGCACATATACCATCATATGTACTTGTACAATAGTGCTACGTCATAACAATAGTTGATAGTTGATTTTTTTGTACTTAAAATAAATTTTGTTATTGTAAATTATATTTTGCTTTGACAAGGTAAAAACATTGTTGAATATTCCTTATGTGTGTTGAGCATAGAATATTTTAGTTAAATAATTTTAAAGCTGGAAACTGTCATGAAAGAAATAAGGTAGGTGAATAATAACATAATTAATAGAGAGTATATTTGATCACTTTTCTTTGTGAAATTATTTATTTTATTTGTTTCTTACTGAAAATGAATTTCGGAACCCTCAACTGCCAAACATTACAAAACGAAGCTGCTGGTCAGACAATTCGAATTTAAAACATACAAAGGTAAACAAAAACAAAAATATTTGAAAATAATCGAATAAATTAAACACAATTACTAAACGGTAGAAAAAATATAAATATGAAACATCCTAATATCAACAAAAACGAATTAATAAATAGGCGTCAACGTTACAACGACGAAGGTAAATGAAAAAATGATAATAATTTTGCTTTAAATGGTTACTATATTTTCATATGAAAATATTCTTGGGTGTCAAAAGCCTAAGTATAAATTCTGATTCTTTCTGGACAATTTTAATCAATATGTTAAGACATTGGTATAATATAGATCAGAATTTATTGAACTGAGTATTACAAAGAATGGAGCCTAACAATTAAACCTCATAAATAACACTCGCTTTTGTTAGTTGGCTATTTGTGGTCTGGTTGGTTCGTTGCGGAGAAAAGAATGTCTCATCTGTCAAAGGTGAATGTTATAAGTATCACTTCACATAATTTCAAATCTTTTATAGCGACTGAGGAAATAGATAAGCCGAAGATCTTTTAATCTTGACGAATATAAAGTCAAACATCAGTTCCAAAACAGCGTGTTCTAAATTACATATTTCTTACGGTGATAAACGCAGTAGGAAATATTATTTCACCCTGAAACAAACCATGCAACTGAAAGAAAATTGGGACGACAATTAGCAAACCAACATGTAAACAGCTGGAGATTCAGACATTTTTAAATAATTAATGTTAAAAACAAAAAATGCACAAATTTATGCACACAGCTGTAAGATTTGATTGTGCATGGAAATACTTGCTCTGGTGGTTCCTACAAGGACAAGAGTAACAAACAAAGGGTTACGCAACGGTATGCGTCATCATGTGGTTGGTAAGGTTACTCTTCCTTGTGAAGCTCGAGGGACACACGGAGCACGCGAATGGTTTCTCTCCGGTATGTGTCTTCTTGTGCCTGGCGAGGCTCGCTTTCGTAGAGAACTTTGAGTTGCATTTACGTACGGTACACAAGAATGGTTTCTCGCCAGTATGGGTCCTGGCATGTTCTCTAAGATTACTCCTTTGTGTAAACCTAGCCTCACAGTCACCCACGGTACACAAGAATGGTTTCTCTCCAGTATGTGTCTTTTGTGCCTGCGGGTTCGCTTTCGTAAGAACTTTGAGTTGCATTTACGTACGGTACACAAGAATGGTTTCACCCCGGTATGTGTCCAGGCATGGACTCTTAGGCCACTCTTTTGTGCGAACCTTGCCTCACAGTCACCCATAGTACACACAAACGGTTTGTCTCCTGTATGAATCCTCAAATGTGTAACAAGGTGACCCTTTTGTGTGAACCTTGAAGGGCACAGAGCGCACTCAAAACGTTTGACTCCAGTATGCGTCTTCGAGTGCTCTGTTAGGTGAGTGTTTTGTGTGAACCTTGCCTCACAGTCAAGCACAGTACACATGAAGGGTTTCTCACCGGTATGCGTCCTGGCATGGTTTATAAGGCTTATCCTTTGAGTGAACCTTGCATCGCATGTCACGCAGGCAAATGGTTTCTCTCCAG
Source organism: Sweltsa coloradensis (assembly GCA_024449915.1). Classification (NCBI taxonomy): domain Eukaryota; kingdom Metazoa; phylum Arthropoda; class Insecta; order Plecoptera; family Chloroperlidae; genus Sweltsa; species Sweltsa coloradensis. The sequence continues at coordinate 812,309 of JAMZAV010000471.1, read as the reverse complement.
TGTGTGTTCTCAAATGGACAACGAGGTGACACTTATGAACGAACCTTGATGGGCACAAAGCGCACTTAAACGGCTTGTCACCGGTATGCGTCCTGGCATGACAGATGAGACTATTCTTTGGTTTTGAATGTTGCTTTGCAGGTCTCACAAATAAATGGTCTCTCTCCGGTATGGTCATAGAGTGCCTCGCAAGATTGTACTTTCTCGTGAACTTCACGGAGCAGATATCGCACTTGAAGGGACTATCGTTGCCATAAGACAACATCTCTATAGCAGCTCCACTATTCGCGCTCGCCTGCTTCCATAGATCTTGCGCGATTGTGGTCCTCCTCGTCTTTTTAACAACAATATTTTCCCCTAACTTCTTTGAAGTTCCACTAAACGCAGGCTCCTGCTCTGATTCATCTTCTTGGGATTTGATTCTCTTTTTCTTATTTTTATCAACCCCAATGCATTCTACCAACTTCTTTGTAATTCCACTTAACTCAGGCTCCTGCTCTGATTCAACTTTTGGTATAGTTTCTTTTTTTCTTCTTACAACACCAAAACATTCCCCCGACTTCTCTGAAGCTCCACTGATCTCTGTGTCCGGCTGCAGTTGTCCTTGACTGGTTTCTGATTTCTTTGCTTCTTTCTTATCGCGCTCCTTCAGAGAACGACAAAACAGTTCGTGACGCTCGAGATAGATCAGATTGCTGAACACCTTTGAGCAGCCGGCGCACGGAAACACAGACTCTGAAAGTAAAAGTAGATTATTTGGATCAGTATTCTAGTGGTATATCTATAATGAATGAGTGAAATATGGAGAGATCAACGCCCCACTCACATATCTATAAAAAGAGAAAAATTATTAATAGTCTAAGTTAAAAACTATTGATTGAACAAGGCCAACGTACCAGTCACTCGGTCTTTCTCTGTTGGTGTATCACAGTCTGGGAAATCTTCAGGATATGTAGAAATTTCTATGGATTCTTCTTTAATGGTCAGTATGCATTCTTCTTTGATATCATCCAAGGTAACGAGCGGACTTATTTCAGAGGAAGGTGATGATGAGTAAAAGGTATCTGTCGTTACTGGCGAGGACACTGTTTCCAAAGGTCTCTCCTGGATATATTTGCTCTTACGTTCCTTATTTATGGCACCAAAGGTTAATGGCACATCTGTTTCGGAATTTGTCCCATTAAATGTATCGCACATTGGTAGTGAAGACACTGTGTCCAAGCGTCCTATCTTGATATGTACACTCTCCGATTCCTTTTCAATGACGTCAGAGATTGCATGATGTGTCTCTTCGAAACGAGACGTAGTCTGGAGGTATTTGTTCCAAACTTGTGGTGGATACACATCTTCTGGTTCTTCCTTGACATGTCCACTCTCCGATTCTTCTTCGCTGTCATCAGAGATTGCGTGCTGTCTCACTTCGGAGCAAGGCGTAGTCTGGAGGTATGTGCCCCAAACTTGTGGTGGCGACACATCGTCTATATCTTCCTTGATATCTCTTAAAATTTCCCATTCTTCCATGACGTATTTTAAGGGTACAGGATCTCTTATTCGGAGCTAGGCGTAGACTGAATGAATGTGTCACTCCCTTGAGGAAATAAAAACAATGACAAGTATCAGAGGTAGAGTTACTAACCATCTCGTGCAAAATACTTTTGTTGCCGGTGTCACTGTTATCTTATTATGATTTAGATCGCCTTGAGGCGTATGTGCAAAATTGTTATTTTATGAGTTCGTATTTTTTTAATCATGCCTCAAAAAGGAAATTTTAAGAAATGGCGTTAATGGCTTTATAAAATAGTAGTTAAATAAAAAAGGAGTCCTTTAGTTCTGTTCTTATATGAATATCTTTTGTAATAAAAGCAAGCTTAGTACGGGAGTACTGAAATATGGAGTGAGGTTTCTTATTCCTTTGCGTTTCAACGTTCAGATCTAGTTCTTGATCGAGATGCCGATTATAAATTCAGATGAAGAATAAATATAATATTATGCTTTTTCTAGAATTTAAATGTCGTTCTTAAGTTAAATTACATATCATGTTACAAAATGCTGTGTTATTCTTGTTGAACGGCAGTATCAAACTATCTCGGGCTAATCGGAGATCCTGTTTGTCTAAGCATTTAAAATTGTCATTTTGTCGGTTGATTGTTTTGGATAGAAAATATACTTATATATATATGTACAATACTAGGTTCTTGGGTTAAACTGCGTCGAATTGATGAACCAGGGCAGAGACTGGGCATCTACCGACGTTTCGTCTTTAAAGTCAGTGACTTAAACCTTCGTGAAGTTACAGTCACCCTGATGATGTCTGACGTAGATCAGACGAAACGTCGGTGGACGCCCAGTCTCTGCACTGGTTCATCATTTTGACGCGGTTTAACCCAAGAACATTGTAGGGCTTCATACAACGGGCCGCGAAAACCTACAAAAATCCATGTTGTTATTGTCTTCCGGGACATTCTTCAGAACACACATATATATATATATATATATATATGTTTGTTCTTAAGTTTTCGCGGACGTATTGTATGTTGTAATTGTCTTCCGGGACATTCCGCCGCTTGTTTGAGTTTGCTGCTACAGACCTTTGTCTGTCGCCTGGCACTCGACGTTTCGCCAGAATCACATCTGGCATGATCACGAGTCACTCACTGTACGTCTTCCTTCTTCAAGAACACGCACTCGACTGACAGTCTCCAACCCAACTGCGCGCGTCCTCGATCGAGTTTGTATGCCTCCTATTGTGGTGGAAATAGGTGCGGGGCGGCGAGGTTGTATTGGAAATGCAGAGATTTGTACTGTGTTGCTCGAGGAAGGCTCTTGTGTAGTAGCGTTTGTTGTGTCTGAAGGTGGTACGTGGTTTGTTTACCACTTGGTATTGGACCAAGATTGGTTTCCATGCTGTTGCCAGTCTCTGAGCATCATCTCGCTTGTTAATGTTGCAGGGACGTTTTTCTATCTCGATGGCTTCGCGTATGATACGAGGGTAATATACAGGGGCTACTGCTAGAGTTCTAGTGTTGGCAAAGTCTATCCAATGGCCTTCCTTCCTTAGATGCTGAGCTAATGCGGATGTTGCTTTGTCCCTGTCTTACTGCGAGTTCGTGTTCCTTCACTCTAGCCGATATTCTCCTGTTTGTTTGGCCCACATAGACTTGGGGGCACGAACCACAGGGGACCTCGTAGACTCCTTGCGACTCCAGAGGGATTGACTGCTTTGCACTTCTTAGCATGGTGTTGATTTTGCGATGTCGCTAGATATCGGCTAGAGTGAAGGAACACGAACTCGCAGTAAGACAGGACAAAGCAACATCCGCATTAGCTCAGCATGTAAGGAAGGAAGGCCATTGGATAGACTTTGCCAACACTAGAACTCTAGCAGTAGCCCCTGTATATTACCCTCGTATCATACGCGAAGCCATCGAGATAGAAAAACGTCCCTGCAACATTAACAAGCGAGATGATGCTCAGAGACTGGCAACAGCATGGAAACCAATCTTGGTCCAATACCAAGTGGTAAACAAACACATACCACCTTCAGACACAACAAACGCTACTACACAAGAGCCTTCCTCGAGCAACACAGTACAAATCTCTGCATTTCCAATACAACCTCGCCGCCCCGCACCTATTTCCACCACAATAGGAGGCATGCAAACTCGATCGAGGACGCGCGCAGTTGGGTTGGAGACTGTCAGTCGAGTGCGTGTTCTTGAAGAAGGAAGACGTACAGTGAGTGACTCGTGATCATGCCAGATGTGATTCTGGCGAAACGTCGAGTGCCAGGCGACAGACAAAGGTCTGTAGCAGCAAACTCAAACAAGCGGCGGAATGTCCCGGAAGACAATTACAACATATATATATATATAATATATATATATATATATATATATATATGTTTTAAGTATCTTTATGTTTTTAACCTTCCCTTGAAAATGGAAACATAGTGTTTCTGAAACGTTGGGATTAAAGTTATTTTTTATAATACTGTGCGTGATTATTTACCGTAAAGATACTTAAAACATTAACCATGGATCACGAAAGCTTAAGACAAAACATATATATACATATATATATATATATATATATATATACTGCTATAATGAACATTCCTACACAAATAGGCCTATCCTTGGAAGACGTTCGATTCAAATAAAAACGTGTTTTTTGCAGTGCGACATAGCCTACAAACAAGACCTTACGATAGCACTGGTCTTGGCAACTTGGCGTATACTACAAGCCTATTACCCGTGAAAAATAGCTATATAAAGAAATTCTATGCAACGTAATCAGATCGATTGTCGTCAAGGGTTTAAAAACTAACCAATCATATTGTATTCACTCTAATCCCAGACCAGACCAAGACGACCGAGATTTGTGTACTTCTAATGTAGGATTGTTAGATCCTAGACACGTGTTTTATCACACTCGGGCCAATGCATACAGTGATATTTAATGCACGTTGTTATTATATAGACGTCGGTTACACCCAGTGATATTTAATGCACGTTGTTATTATATAGACGTCGGACTTTTTGTATGTGAGCCTAGCTAGGCCCTACGACCAGCACATCAAGACCTAAAGGCTATTGCCTTGGAGTGAACGGTCCTAGTGGTAGGCCTTGGCCAAAGTATTAGGTTTATGCAATATATTTGTAGTGCCCAAATCTACTAGAGCTTGATGCATACTAGCAACTTGTTATAAGAAACTTTAAGACGTACCTTATAGTGTGATTAACATTTCCATCGTCAAAATGATGGATATAAATAGAAACAACCATCAATCAAGACAAAGTCAACACCAATGACGTACATAAGCTTTGCGTATTGGTCAACACCAGAGTCGATAAAGAAGTTTCCCCGTTGGGGAGGTCCTCCAACTCCCTATACCGCCCTGGGTTAAATAAAAAGTCGGTTTTTGGCGTTTGGAATCTAACGTTCCGCGCGACATCTGTGTGACGATTGATGGAACTACTTCAATAAATACGTCACTTTTCTACTAGTAGTTAACAGTCGATGACGACAAATGGTGGACACAGTCAAAATATTAAATACGATAGAATGTTGGCGAATGTTTTGGCATAAAGCAAACTCTCTTTATTAATGAGGATATTTCTGATGGAGTAGACCTAAGCTTAGGACCTAGGCCGACAATATGTATTGTTCAAGATTTCGATTTGAATGCCAAGGGCGTACTTACGTCTGAAAACTGTATTGTGGCCTTGGGCCTAGGCTACACTTACGTCCGTTAGGCTTGAACAAGACATATCTCAAATTATTTCGCACGAAAATGTCAGTGACGCCTGCGCAACACTTTATAGTACAATAATAAATCAAAAGTAAATCGTTTTAAAAGACTAGGGCCCAGGGCTTATATGATTGAAATAAAATTGAAGTTTGACGTTTCGTCTGTTGTTTGTTGATTTCAGCGTCACTGCACATCGATAATCTACTGACCGTATTTAGCGTGCAGTGCTTTTATTAGTTTCACATTGGAACCGCTCTCAGCGCGCAGGACGTTAGATTCCGTTTTGACTTGGGAGTAAGGGGACCTGGTCAACACACAGAGAGCCGCCATGACAGGAATACGTACGTAGTGTGCCACACACTCTAAGACACAAAGAGCTCCAGAAGAAAGATATCCCATCGTGATGAGTTGTTGTTGGTGTACTATTTTTTATCCCGATTTATGTTCTAAACAAAGCACTCAAATATCTCATATCGACCAGTTTTATACTTATTCGAACTATTAAATTTATATGCATTTGAATGTTACTAGGAAAACGCTCAGTTGGACGCGTTGTTGAGCGAGCACCGGTACGTGCAACATGACCCGAGTACGACATTTCCATAAGGCCCATCACACAGTGTAGGCCTAACTGGATATTGACATTGTATACCAGGGTCCACTAGATACTTATGCTAAGCTGCTGTAAGCTGGGTCTTCTCACCTGATGTAAACAAACCGCCATTTTATATCTTAGCGTGTGTTTTAAAAATAATCTGGAGCGCTCCGAACACGCTCTGTAATATTATCCGTAGCAGAATGGGCTATGTTTTTGTTTTGTTTTGACAGATCATTGGGCATTGTGGATTATTACCAACTTTGTGTTTAGAATGAAGTTACAACTCCACGATAAAAGATTTTATGCGCATAAGCCTAGGCTAGGCCCTAGTGTGTGGGATTTTTCATAGACCAAGGCCTAGACCTTACCCAATAAACCTTTCTTGTAGAAGTCGACGTCGAACTTAGGTCTGGAGGTTACCCGCGTTCTTAGGGCTAGGCCCTAGGCTTAGCTCAGATTCAAGTTCAAGTTTGATTAAAATTAATCCTCATTAGGTATTGGTTTATACATGGTGCAAGTATGGACAAGTGCAAGGCTTGGGCTCATCTTTATCTTACCAAACACATCAATGCTAATAGGCCTTATTGCCATAGGCGTACCGGTATCTGGACAGTTTGCCTCGGGCCCTAATATCCAAATTAGTATGCAAATGAAAATTGAGATATGAAGTTGAAAGATATAAAAATTATTTACATCATAATGTTACCTGCAAATATAAGAATCAAAGATTATATAAATGGTAGCCTTTTTATGTAATATTTATTGCATTAAAAAATAATGTGCAACCGATTTCTGAAATTGACGTCCAGCTGCAGTCTGCTGTTTGTTTACAAAATCTCTTTGAGGTCCGTTGGATAATGTGTGCGTGCACTCAGTAGACACATTATCAAGTAGGCCTTGACTTCAAGATATAAAATGGCGCTTATACATTGTGGAAGTACAAGCGAAGACCCACCTTACAGCAGCTGTTAGGTATCTAGTGGACCCTGACTATAATACTATTCCAAGATCTTTGCATTGTACTAATTCACGTCATGCCTTCTAAAGTGTATCTTTGTATCTTCACTGCCTCCTTCATTTTTTAACATCATTTTTTCGAATTATGATTACCAATAAGTCTTTAAGGTCTTGACCGATTTAGCTGAAAATTTGGAAAATAGGAGAGAATGTTGTACTTATTGACCCTGCAAAATTTCATAACGATCGGAACATTTTTATTTTTTTATTTTTTTATTTTTTTATTTTTTATTTTTTATAACCAACGATCGGATTTTGTCCAAAAACTATACAGCAACCCGCCTAGGTAGTATGTACATGTGTGAAAAATTTCAGGTCGATCAGAGAAACGGTGCGACCTGTATCGAAGCAGTAACAGAAAAAAAAAAAAAAAAAACCAGACATTCGAGCCATAAGAGTCAAGTGGAGACGCTCGCTACGCTCGCTCAATTATCTTCGAAAATAAATGTTCTGTGTATGTGCTACGAGACATTGGTCGCATAAATATATTTAATGGTGAACTTAAATTTGTTAAAAGCTGAACAAGCCAACTCTGTCGGTGAAAAGTCCGCCGACGCTCTAACAGTGACCAACCTGACCACCGTCCAAACTAGTTGGCCACGATTAACCTGCGGCCGATGTAATCATCAACAATCTTAGTAATAACTAGGAAAACGCTCAGTTGGACGCGTTGTTGAGCGAGCACCGGTACGTGCAACATGACCCGAGTACGACATTCCCATAAGGCCCACCACACAGTGTAGGCCTAACTGGATATTGACATTGTACACTGTATACTATTCCAACATCTTTGCATTGTACTAATTCACGTCATGCCTTCTAAAGTGTATCTTTGTATCTTCACTGCCTCCTTCATTTTTTAGCATCATTTTTCGAATTATGATTACCAATAAGTCTTTAACGTCTTAAACGATTTAGCTGAAAATTTGAAAAATAGGAGAGAATGGTGTACTTATTGACCCTGCAAAATTTCATAACGATCAGAACATTTTTATTTTTTTATTTTTTTATTTTATTTTTTATTTTTTATAACCAACAATCGGATTTTGTTCAAAAACTATACAGCAACCCGCCTAGGTAGTATGTACATGCGTGAAAAATTTCAGGTCGATCAGAGAAACGGTGCGACCTGTATCGAAGCAGTAACAGAAAAAAAAAAAAAAAAAAAAAAAAAAAAAAAAAAACCAGACATTCGAGCCATAAGAGTCAAGTGGAGACGCTCGCTTCGCTCGCTCAATAAACCAATAATTTTATGATAAATTTCGTTGCTGCTGGGGCGTATCAACAGTCACGTTAACACATATCGAACCCAAGATTTGCAGAATTTAAGTCAATACTAGATGTTATAAAATTACAAAAATTACAATTTAAAAAATACCGGTATCCATTTTTACTAGAAGCAGGTACCCTTACCACAAGACTGAACTCTGGCAAGATAAACTTCGTGTCAAAAGTTATATTAAAACGTATTTATTAAATTATCAACTTAATTAAGTTATTTATTCTGAACTACAACGTATATTTTGTAAGGCCCGTATCCACAAAGAGGAGTTAAATTTTAGAGTTAAATCCATTCAACTCTCATTATTTACTCTTGCTTTACTCACAAATGGTCACTTTTTTTACTCTGTTTTTTTAATCCTCAAAGCGGAGTTAATGTTAGAGTTAAAATATCCCCCACTATAGTGATGACGTCATGGATACTAACCAATAAGAACACGGCCTCCATGAGGAAACCAGTGAGAGTGAATTCGATTCATTGTTTGAATCGCTGTCTCCTAGATATGTCAGCTACTTCTGAAATGTTTCGGAAGTAGTTTGAATATTGATGTTGTTGATCAATTGCATTTGTTTACTCCATTTGAGCCTTGGCTTGTTCTTGAAATAAATATAACAATAAATATAATACAATGTCAAAAACGTAAATGTAGTTAAAATAGTGGCGTCGAGTCAAAGCATATGACCCATGTGTATGCAAATAATATCCTATAGGCCTAGGGCACAAAGCCTAGGCTCTAGCTCATTGAGCCTGACATGCTAAAGACCATAGGACAACTAGTGGTCCTTGCAAATTGGACCTAGGGCTAGGCCTACCTAGGGTACTACTTAGGCTTAGACTAGGACAAGGACATTGTTTTTATTCATGTAATTTGACCCATAAACATCCAATGTTCTAAGCAGCAATGGGAGCCTCTGGGTTATGTACAGACTATGAATTCAGGCTCAGGGTGAGAAGCTATAATATTTTTTTCCAATATTTAAATAAGTATATTTAATTATTAAGCCCGTGTTTAATCATTGATCGCCGGTTAATTCTCTTTGAAACCAACCCCTGGGAAATGACTTTCTCTCAGTGAAACCAACCCTTCTCCAAGGAAAACACCCTTAATGTGCTAATTGAATCTAGTGAGTGGAGTATTCGTTCGTAACTCGTGTTTTGAGTTAATTCTGTGAAACCAATACCAGCGTAAAGTAGAGGACGCGATGAACCGTGTATACCAGTGCGTAACTCTACAAGACCAACCTACCAACTAAACCAATGACGATTTGCATATTGCAGACTTTGAAGGCTTAAATCTCCCCACGCGGCCAGACGATAGTCTAATGGACTTTTATCACTTTGGTGTAGGCCACTTAGAAAGAGAGAATACAAATACTCCACGAATTCCAATTGTGTAACTGATTAACTGTGTCACACTCGCATAAAATAAAGATGGCTGTTATTTAAAGTTATCGGCTTCTCTTACGGATCTATGGTAAAACAATTATAAATAAAAGTAGGTAGTTTTCAAAAACTAATTGTTAAGTGTGCTCATTACCATGACTCTACGTACTCACATTGAAAGAAGTAAATTAATGAGGACAGTCACTGTTTAAGGAAAGGTATGTAAGAATGAAAGAAGAAGAAGCATTTTTAAACTCCATCACAACATACATTTCGAAATATTATGTTTCAAAAGATGCATTGACGAATGTCTTAATACATACCTTCACACAAAGGTGAAAGATTTTAAACTGAACCGTGCTGGTATGATTGGACAGTCGGGTATTAGGGTAGGGTCAGGTAGGTATGGTAGGGAAAATTCGGCCGTTATATAATTCTTCAACTAAAATTGTATATTAAATATTATTTGTGAACTATGTTACATTATTCTTTCCTGCAAATTCATTTATGTTGTCTGTATTTTTATTAAATAGCATTATGTTTGATTAAAATTGTCTGGACCGGCACCTCCACCAAAATGAAAATAAATAATAATGTAAATGAATAGAATAAAGATAGTAAAATGTATTTTATTTTCCGAAAACCGGAAACCTTTTTTGACGGTGCCAAAATACTCGACCCGAAATGTCAGGTACCCTCACGCTTCTAATTTTAAATATACATAATATTAACTTAGGATTAAATATTATTTGTGAACTAAGTTACATTATTCTTTTCTGCAAATTCATTTATATTTTCTGTATTTTTATTAAATGACATTTTGTTGATTAAAATGTCTGGACCGGCACCTCCACCAAAATGAAAATAAATAATAATGTAAATGAATAGAATAAAGATAGTAAAATATATTTTATTTTCGGAAAACCGGAAACCTTTTTTGACGCTCCCAAAATACCCAACCCGAAATGTCAGGTACCCGCACGCTTCTAATTTCAAATATACATAATATTCACTTAGGACTAAATCAGCCTAAGTTAAACCAGACCTAATGGAATCTACCTCTTGTAAATTCCTCTTTGATAACTTGGTTATCTCCCACACCTGTTTACCCTGTAACGTGTGTTTATTACTCTGGAAACCATGGAAGTGTTATCTAACCAACTATATCATTTTAAACACAAACTACCATGAATTTCGAAATGGCAGCACTTTAGTTGTTTTGCACATTCTGGTTATGTCTGTATCGTAGAAAAGCTTATAAAGTTTGGAGAGTGATAAAGGAATATCAGGGTACGTAGGTACGTATACAAGAATAACTGCTGTTCAAAATTAAAGTGCAAGACTCTGATTCGGAAGGTCACCGGATTGAATCCCGCCACCAGCAATCCCGACCGAAAAGTTTTTCAAAGGTTTCTTCAGTCGTTAATGTAATTGAGCTGAAGCCGGCGTGATTTGATGTTCGGAGCGTTCCTTGTCCTGCAGCCATAAATCATTACATCTTTATACAACTAGGCATACTTGACAATGAAGGACATCTGTACGCCTCAATCATATCCGATTTTCAATATTTATCATAGATCAATCGGAAAATGCGTAGTTATTTGGGTGTTTTTTGTTTTTTACATTTGACAGATTCTGAATGCTAGAAAATTTCATTAACGTTTTGTTTATTTTCTGTTACAATTAATGGTTGAGTTCTGCGACAGATTATTATTAATTTGTACACAGTTATATAAAATCACAAATAGATGCGACTAAAATTGGCTGAGAAATTCGAAAGCGCATAAAATGAGCATGTCGGCCTCCCCTTAAACAGCCCTCGGACATCCCTTCGCAATTGTCCAAACATTATAACAAGTAGTTAATAGACACCTGAAGAGGGGCATACATCACACCCAGGACATTTGCTCACGATAAATAAAAACAAATCGCGAATAACACATTTCCCTGTAGGTACTGGGCACATCATACGTAGAGATAACAACTACAGTTCTTTCTCATACTATTGTAGGATGCCTTTTTTAACTAGACACAGCTGAAATACGACCCTCCAGCACAGCTTTCAAAGAAGAATGCTTTAATATAAAGTCTCACCCAGAATATAACTAGAATATGATATTTGCCAGCGCGAAATCAATCAATCAATCAATCATCTGGATGAGGAGCTGTCAGCTCTTCCAGACGCTGGATTCTCATACATTCTTCAACCCTAAGTCTGCCTATGAGAGAACGTTGCGGCGACCATAACCTCGCCCGGTCTACCATGGATAGAATCTCTTCGGTCCTACAGCACACACACACATACATAATGTATTGTGTGTTTTGTTTGATTCCCCCCCCCCCCGAAATATCATTGTTTAGGAATCATAAAAAAAAATATGACATTTTCGTCTGAAATATATCCTTACAAGATGTTCTTGTTTGGTTATGTATCAAAAAGAACTTCTCTTGAGCAAACTTATTTAAGACCAGATTTACATATTATAATGTTTTTTCTCGAATTTCTAATGTATTTAAACACAGCATAATTCATAAATTTTTTCATTGAAATCGCACTTAATTCTGGTTTTAGAAGGAGGCATAGAGTAAAACATTTTGATTAAAATAAAAAGGTAGCTATTTCAAATTAAATCTTGATCAAAATAAAAAAATTCACGATTTTGTTAGTCAAACAATGATAATATAATAGGTGTAATTTAGTTAAAAGACGATCGTGTCGATTATTATCATATTTGTTGTCTAATAACTTACTAAACTGCAGTTTGGCAGATGGTTAGCTACCAAATTTATGTGGTTCTAGTTAAATCCTGCGTAATGGCGTGTGAGAATCTGACAGTATTAAAATTCGAGTCACTATTTAGGCTCATTGTTGTAGCTACTCATCACCAGGTAGAAAGACACAGCACAGTTTCTCTCCTTTCTCCTAATTACCCGCCCATGTCTGAATGTCTTCAACATACTAATCCTAAAAGCATTGGATCCTCGGTATCTTTAGCAAAACGGCAGAAATGTTCTTTTATGAAGACGGAAGATGACATCGATTATGATAGAAAAGGAAAATATAATCACTAACGTTCTTTGAATGTCAAAGAATTTCTCTACCTAATTATTTATAGAAGAGAAGTCAATTTGAAACCCGCTTAACATAACGAAGGAAAAGATTATGCGACGACGTGAAAGAAAGAGTTGGATCTTCTATAGGAGCGGATGCTGAGAGAGAGAGAGAGAGAGTTGTTTAGTTCGCTTCCTAGCCGCTGTGGTATGCTTCGCTGAGCGCTGTTGTCAGCGGTGGCTCAAGAAACGAACCGATGTAAAGAAATGAAGCGAAAATATTTTCTTCCTTACTTGATTCAGTTTAGAATGGTGTGTTTATGAAACTAACCCTCTTGATTTTGGGGTGAGTTGGAATAATGGATTTGTGGGTAAGTGCCGATGAAACCACATTTTTTAATATGTTGGACATTTTAACAACACCATTATATTTTATTTTATTTCCAATCAAAAAGAAATAAAATACAAATTCAAAAATATTATAAATAAGTCAATTAACAATTGATGAACTGGAATGTTGATAACTGTAGGGCCTACCATTATGTGTATGTTTTGATACATTTTCTGTTATATAGTTTCATTAAACTTTCCTTGAAAAGAAAATGTGTAAATTGTATAATTTGATAAAGCATGAATAACTAGTGTCTTCCGCATTGATATTTCTGAAGTTCTACCATATGTGTAGTATTATTTTACTTATATCTCTATTGTTATACTTTTCATGCAACCTATTGTATAGCAGAGAGTAAAGTATAGCGATTGTTACAAACTCCGATAGATACTTCACAATAATAGAATGATGCAAGCTCTGATTTATGATGTTGGTTACTTCAGTCTATGGCACTACAGGCAAAAGATATTACCTATGCTGTAACTAACTCCATGTCGAATGTTGATACTGAGTAATGCACAGATGTTCTTATACTTTCTAAGACCTGATAGCTTTATTAGTCCCTCAAACAGGGCTAGCTAACCTAATGATGTGTTTTACTCAAGTCTTTCGTCAGAAGGTACAGGTTTATCCGCTAAAGTATATAATTCACATACTGTATCTTACACACGTCAGATATATGCCAGATGAGAGATATTCACTAGGAAAACGCTCAAGTCCCGCCGCGTTGATGGATGAGCTTTTTTTAAAGTTTTAGTCTGCGTGGGATATCTTTACGGTACTTTTGCGAGTGCTTTGTTGCTTTGTTTTGCTTCCCACGCATTGTAGGTGATTGTTGTCAGGTTTCTATTGTTACTTGTCAATTTGTTATTATTTACCGTTAAAAACTTATATTAAAAGCTTTATTTCTATGGATTCTGGGTAACTTTGTCAACTTTTTCTTTCAAAAGGTACTTTATCACCATAACCTTAATGTCCATGTATAATATGAACGTTGTAGCCCCACCCGTTTGGTCAGAATTGGCCCAAATGGCACGAAAATATCGCATACAAATCAAAAAAACTTATATTAAAAGCTTTATTTCTATGAATTCCGGCTAACTTTTTCAACTTTTTCTTTCAAAAGGTACTACATCACCATTACCTTAATGTCTATGTATAATATGAACGTTGTTACCCCACCCGTTTGGTCAGAATCGGCCCAAATGTCACGAAAATATCGCACTAAAAATCGAAAAAAATCGTAAAAGTACGATATTCATGAGAAATATTTCTTCGATTGTACCCAAAAACAATACACCTCTAAGTTCAGAGATTTCGAAGGTCCCTCAAATTTTCATCAAGATCGATATGCCGTTTGCCTGTAGAAAGTTAACAAACAGACAGAAAAACAAACAACAAAAAAAAAAAAAAAAAAAAAAAAACACCCGAGCTAAATTTTTTTGGGGTCAGTGAAATTGAAGTCTTCGCTTCGCTCATCCAATAAAAAGTTAGGTTGTAAACTTCGCTTTAAAACCCTTTAATCTTGACTTTTTATTTTCTGGTCTCAATTCAACCAATAAATCAAAGAAAATAATATAATGATGAGAGTTATATTAGGAAAAGCAACAACGTTCAGCGGATAGGGATAAAAAGTTTCATGCAAAGAATTTCGTCGGAAAGTAAGGTAATGTCTTCCATTTGATTTATATATTATGTCCGTGAGATTATCTATGTTGCTTAACGTTTCTGTGATTTCAATATTCCTATTTGTGACGATAAGGGGTGATAGATGATGATGAAATATGAACAGAAGGGAGGAGGGGAAACCCGGTACCGGCATGTAGCCTACTCCTTTGGAAAAGTAGCAAGGGAACCAACGGCTCTACGTCCCATCCAAAAGGACGGTGTTACCTTGAAAGTCATATAGGTTCATCCACTTACCCGGACTGCCGAGCAGACGTCGAGGAGAACGAAGTCGTTACACTAGCTCTCGAACCCTCCATCAACTTTAACCAGCGGTATAAGTGTGTCTCAGGGCAGAGCGTTCACCCACTCTACCCCCGACCACGCGCGAGGTTTCTTAACTTCGGTGTTCGAGTGGGAACCGGTTAAACGGCCTCGGCTTAACCGCTGGCATTCTTTTAATTTATTACCTGTACACATTTAAAAAATAAGTGAATCAATTGTTGTTATTGAATAAAATAAGAGCATAACTCTTCACAAACTACACAAAGTTTTCGTCTTTATCTGCGTTTCTCGTCACAGATAGAGATAATTGTAAATTTAAATTATTGCAAGGAATAGACGTTAAATAAATAATTACCTTCAGAGGAAACTAAAACGCTTATCTTGAAATATTTACAAAGAATAAACTTCTGCCTTGGCTGGTTTTTGTGTAAGTCTCAGTGTAAATGTAAGACGATTGCGAGGAAGTCTGAGGGTCAATGAATGCGAGGCTGAACTTTTAGCTGGATATCTAGAGAGCTGAAAAGAATGAAATAGTCTGTTGCAATCGTGCGAATCAAAACGTTGAGTGAGAGAGAAGAGGATGGAGATAATATTTTGAAAGAAAGAAGCGATGTTGAGAAGGGAATCTAAATGAAACGACAGCACAGAACATAGCTAGGCGCTATAAGGCTGCATAATACCGTTATTCTTCTTTTGAAAGTGTTCTTCTAGAGGATAAGGTATGAATAGAGCACGAATTTTATTTCCATTAAATATAGTCCAGACTTACAAAGATTTGTGGTATTGATTTAGATAAATAAAATTTATGTAGTTTTTTAGTTTTTAGTTCGTGGGATCTTTACTTTGAATGCTTGGTTTCTCCTAATGAGTGATTGTGCAAGTTTTTAATTTTTTCTGTCAATGGTATTTTAGTCAAAACAATAAAGCTTTTTTATGGATCTAGTTTTATTATAAGGTACTCAACACTTAACTAATGTCAGTTAAATGCAGGATAGCCCATTACAAATCTGCCCAAATTTACGATAAATTGTAAAATTGCAATAAATCGTTAAAGGCATATTCATAGAAATATTTATCGATTGTACCCAAAATTTGCATAAGCAACAACAGACAAAAAAAAACAAAAACACCCATACTTTTTTGGGGTCAGTGATTGAGTCTTTGCCGCCATCCAAATTTATAATTTATTAGTTTTCATTATCTTCTAGCTATCGTGTGCATCACGTTTGAAAGTTAATAACATTGGTCTAATCATCCTATATGATCCAAAGTACAATTAATTCAGTACAAAGCGAGATTTAGCCACATGACAATAGAGCTATTTATGGATAGTTTTAGTATGATCATCAATATATTATCATGGCGAGTTAAATGCAGACGTTATGCCATTACAATCTATTCACAATTGCGATTAAATTGTAATTTGCATAGTTATTATTTGTTTAAAGCTAGTTGACTAAACATTGTAATAATGTTTACTTTATATGTTTAATATTACAATCAACACCCTGTTTATATATCTTTACTATTCATACTCTGCTTACATGTTAGTTTCACTGTTGTTGTTTTGACAGCCAGAACCTTATGACAAAATGTTGATGGGAATTGAATTAGAAGTTTGTTTAGTAGTTTGTATTAGTTTTTATTTGTGGATGTTTCATACTTAGCAAAAACGTTAAGGTAGCACTTTAACCCGGCACCTCCACCAATCTTGAGTTTATGTGCGTTATCAAGAGTAATTACTCCAATTCTCAATCAAACCAAATTAACGACATATTATGGATATTAACTCTCGTCGATTGCGTCGGGGCCTACAGGGTTAGCTTGGTTGCTTTGGTTTATTGTCCCCCACTTTAAATGAGTTATATGACTGAGTGGGTAGACTAAAAATACGAATTTTGTTTATTTTATTATATTTTATTTAACCCACAAAATATAATTAATACAAGTTGTCAATTGTCATTTTAATGATTAAAGGAAAATGTTGGATTGACCATGATTGTCCCATGGCGAAATTTTTAATATCATTTTAGAGCTAAGTCCGATGACTCCAATAAGGACGATGAGGACGATCTTTATTTTAATTGAACTCGAAAGATTTTGGTCTGAATAAATATTGTACATCATTTTCTTACACCATTTCTGTATTTTCTACAACACGTATTGTTTTTGTAATTGAGCAACTGATTAATTTAAGTCATGTTGATCTGGGTGTCCTTTCGGGGTGCGTAGTTTTCAGTGTTTGAGTTTAGATTTGCAAACCGTTTCAAGACAGATTTTTTAAGTGGTTGTTTTAGATTAATGCTAAGTTCTAGTATCTATGTGAAACAAAAGTACACAAATTAACGCCGTTCAAAGATATTTGTAAATACCAAATAAATTTCAGGATGTAAAATATTTTAAAAAAGTAGTGTTATATCACAGTTATGAAAAATATTAACCTCTAGAAAATATGGTATAAAAATACTTTTTTTTTAAGTATGCGGTTTTGCCAGTTTCTATCTAAGCAGCCAACTGAAAGTTGCTTTTTTGCTCGTTGCTATATCGGCATGACATCGTTTACCGACAAAGTTATGAGACCGCCACTCAACCATAAACTAAAGCTCTTCAAACACAATAACTCATGTACCGAACATTCAGCCTTCATCATTCAGATTTACCGACGTCAGCTGTTAGAATTTTTATTTGAAATCACATTCAGAATTCACGTTTTAAATCCCCAGAGGGTTCTTTTGATACGTAAAAACGAAAGTTGTGGTGACGGAGATCGCAGTGACCGCCTCAACCCAGAGGAATGAAACCGACAGTTAGCGAAGTCCGCCGGAAATTAACGAGACGAAATCAATGCTATTCACACCCGAGAACAGCGCCCAATACCTTTGCTCCCGAGCGCGCGAGTTTTCTGCTGTTTTATACGATTCTTTAGTAATCAGTATCGACCGAGAAGAATGCGAGGTCCGGGAAATGTTTCTACACACGCTACGAAGACGAATAAGCATTTCGAACTCGACCACATGAAAGTTATGTTTGTATGCAATGATGTTCAACTTGTGATGTAATAAAATATTTAGAATATACACTGCACTTGAAAATAAAGAAAAAACTTTGTAACAAACTCTATTCATAGTCGTCGAAATATTGTTACAAAGTTTTTCCTTTATTTGCAAGTGCTGTGTATAGTCTAAATATTTCATTATATTGTTAACCACACCTGCTCTAAAAGTTTCATTATTATATAAGTTCAACTTGTGGTTCCATACAAACATGAATGAAAGTCAACAAACTCACTAACGTCAAAATCATAGAGTATAAATTGTCATTAACCGAAGGTCCAATGAATCTCTTTTCGGACTTTCGGGGAAAGTTAAAATAAGGACGTAGAAACTTTTTCCACATTGAGACTTAAAAAGTAAAATCAATTACGAAATACATTCAATTTATTGGCAAAACTAATAATGTTACAAACTGTTTAACAAAACGGTAAATAACATTACTGCTTGTAATATTCTATTCATGTTTTTGTTATATTTCGAATAATATTTGCTTTATAAATTCACCCGGTTTAAATAACATTATGTATAGTGTTATTGTGTGAGTGTTGATATAAGCACTTACATGACGGCTGATTTGGATACATTCGACGAACTAAATTTTCCACGTCTAGAGAGAGGAGCGGCGAGCGCGTCGAGATTAAGTTGACCTTGGTGAACCTTGTCTGTCTGTCTGTCTGTCTGTCTGTCTGTCTGTCTGTCTGTCTGTCTGTCTGTCTGTCTGTCTGTCTGTCTGTCTGTCTGTCTGTCTGTCTGTCTGTCTGTCTGTCTGTCTGTCTGTCTGTCTGTCTGTCTGTCTGTCTGTCTGTCTGTCCGTCTGTCTGTCTGTCTTTCGCCTTGTAAACAGAGGTTAACGAACTATAATAACACAATTGTCTTGAAATGGACAAAGATATCGAATTTCATTTAGTTGTCATCCTTTTCAATAAAAATCTCATCAAAGCAATGCAATAAGTAATGCTAGCCCAATTACTTGTTGGTCGTAGTCAATGTCCTCTTACCCGGGTTCACTGGCCTGGGTTGCATGGAACTCAGTCAGTCTAACTAACTAATAGTGCGGTACTGCTTCATAGGCTCGAGACTGAAGCCTTCTAGATTCTCGCATACTGGAACTAATTACAGAATACGTTACGTCTCGCAAACTCAATTTAACTTTACAAATGGCAGCTTATTACTAGTGTTATTATTTCCACTATTGAACGAAAACATAAATCCTAATTCGTGACGCAAGTGGCATGTCCCAGACGCAGACTACAAGTGTAATCTTACACTACACCGACACGGAGATAAGTGTTTTATCTATTTGTCGGAGTAGAATGGAGTAATCACCATGCTAAACTTTAGCTAAACTTTGTCGATCCTACAACCAGCTACATACTATGAAGTCAGTACGGACAATCGGCGTCCATATAGTGAAATATTTTCGTACATTTCGTATTATATGTAGTAAATACGCATTTTCTTGTTCCTTGGTTCACACTTTGGCTGGTAATTCTTTCAGTCACACTAGGTCTGTTCTTTTGTCCATCAATTTTTACACCTTTTGCACACCCGCCTCCCTTTAGGAGGTGTAAAAGGTGTAAGCATGGAGTTTTAATAGTGGTTGTACAATGGATCCCCGCCAATTTCAAAATTAGCCCCGTTAAATGTGCGATTGTTTATAATAGAAGATAACTGTAAATAATAATATGGAACGATTTGAATGCCAAGCGTGTTGATGCGATATCTCTGAAGTGTTTGAATGATACGCTGCACATAACCTCAACTTGCTGTAATTACACAATGACTTTTGTCACGAGAATATCACACCTTTTAACCCCATTCTGATTCTGTATTTACACTAGGTGTATACACATTTGAGGTGGACAAGACAACCTAATGGTGGCAATTGTCAGTCCTCAAGGTTCAATCAATTTAATTTGATTGATATAATTCAAATTTTGTTAGTTCACGTTACAAACGTGCAATCAATCACATACGAGAATATTGAACACCTACGTTACGCACATATATGAACTGTCATGGAAAAGTCAGACTACTCGATGTACGAACGCACATGTTCAGCTAGGGTCATGACGGGCCCGAGCTAATTTGATTGTGATATCGGACCCCGCCCTGTCGTAACAACGCTGTTAAATGAATTTAACATTACTCTGCTGGAATTTGAATCACGTTTGTTTTGAATATTTGTCACACATGTGGATGGTATTCAACAGATATATTCTTACTTTCGTAAATTGAAAATGAGCGTTGTATAATCAAATAAAGTTATTCATATACTGTTGTTTTAATATTACTATTTCAAATATTTACTTAACTATAGTTCATTGTTGTGTCTGCATCTATGTAACCAAGATTAAGTAAGTTGTCCTCCTTTGTAAATTATATTTTTAACTGAATACTATAGACGTTAAATAAATAAATCAATCAAACAATCAAAATACAACATGAATTTACAAAGTTATTAGGTGTATTTCAAACTTTTGTGTTACAATATTGTGTGATGGCTATTTGTGAAGCTATGTTGATGAAAATAGTGAATACAAATTCAAAATGAGTTGTTATTGATAAGGACCGTGTAAATTAAAATAAACCGGGAAAATGATTTGAGTGGTGACAAAATGTAGACCAATCATAGAATAACATCCCGCTTTAGACAAAAGATTTGTATTATTTATGACGTGGACCTCAATCCAAAAATGCTTTGTTTGTTACACTTTGGAGCCGTCCTAATTTCGGATTGAATGATACATTTTATTGGATATTTCTGAATTAGCATGTTTGATACTAGCTTCGGCTGCGGTTGTATCGTGTTCAACTATTTGGTCGCTCTTTCCTTTTCCAATTACCAATATCAGGTTGGCCATTATTCAATCGTTATTAAAGTCTTCAACTGAACTTGACTGGCTAGACTCCAAAGATAAATACGATATTGTCTAATGATTAGTTATTTCTCTTTTGAGCTAATGTTTCAAATTTATTTTCAATTTTAAAATAAATAATACCTAATTTTTAAAACTATTAAAAAAGTAACACTTTTTAACTGATGAGTGATGATGTATAAGACGACAACGATATAATAAATAAAAATATGCTGTTTAATTTCATCAAATTTCAAGCAAGGTTTTAATATCCCTTCAATTAATACAAGAAATACGTGGGCGTAATATTTGGTATTTCTTTGTAAATGTCTTACATTTGTGTATTCGGATGTTTAGTGGTCTTTATTAATAAAAAAGAATGGCAACAATTTAAAAATTAATATAGACGAACTCAAGCTAGTTCTATTCTCTTTTCCTTGAATGTAATTTCATTTTTCTCTACGAGCTACAACAAGTCTAGAATGCAATATTTTTTCAATCACTGACTAACTTAATTAACATTCATGTTGGTTATGCAAATATTTTCTTTTTCCTTCTTGAAATACTTAATTAAAAGCGCCACATTTTCCCGACCTCCGACAGAATGGGAAACCGCATATTTTCCATGTTTTCATCTCTCGTATCACTAGACGGCGTTCATATCGTTTTTACTCAACGCGCCTTTCTTCCATACTTTGTTGAATCTGTTTTGTAGCTTTCGCTTTAAAATACTCGACCAAAGTGAAAGTTATGGTCATGTTTTTCAAAGGAAACTTAGGACGGAACTAGGCACAAACCAATCTTCTAGCACGTGTGTCGATGGTTTCTCAGACATCCCGACAAATATTGTTAAGACAATTAGTTATTAGCTTCAATTCTGCTCTTAAATCTTAGTATTAAGTAATTTCAGTCTTCAAATACTTATTTCAATGATATCGAAACAAGGTTAACTCTAAAAAAATGTGTAAATTGAAAATACGACGTTTTATATTTATTTTGAGTTTATCCAATAAAGTTTGGAAACTGATTTACAAAGGATTTTTATTTGCATTTAAGAAACGAAATACCATTTTCAATGTATGTATCAAAAACAAATCGTCGTATTAATTTTAATAAACATAATTTATGTCCAAACCGTAACGTAATTACTGTTTTGGTGGAGGTGCCGGGTCTCTCTCCTTTTACACAATCTTGATTATATCTATTCAGAAAAATACCATATAAAAACCTATTTGAACATCACAGGAATGTTGTACCATGCGTGTGCGTGTGCGTTTGCGTGTGCGTGTGCGTGTGCGTGTGCGTGTGCGTGTGCGACAACCAAAGTGTCTCTGTCACTCTATCCACAGCCTTCTTGCCAGCCACAATGCAATTTATTGATGGCTACTTAAATGTCAAAAGGTGGCGGTGAACTTTAAAATGTGTTTTGTGACCCGCCCGGAAAGTTTTCCAATATTATTTGGATGGAATCTTTTTATAGAATCCATGGCTGACGGCTGACGATATCTCCTCTATCCCCGACGTATCTGAAGATAGTGGATTACGATTGGAAAATGTATATCCTACATTCAGAATGTAATACGGTGTTTTGGGGTCATAAAAGGTCAAATGTCAAGTTTAACATTTGTATTTCGTTCAGATTCATTCTGTTGATAATTAAATTGACTTTAAAAAACAGTAATACTTCACAACAATTGAGCTTTTTTTTTAAATGACCTCGAATTTTTGCGCATCTTCCTCTGCAGCTGGTCTATTATATTCGAAATTGTCTCTTTAATACCTTTCTTGTGATACAGTTCGCTCATTATGCAAAGGACTCTAAAACGGCGTTTTGACGTGAGAAATAGTAAATTCGTCAAAAATGATCTCAAATAATCGTTATTTGTTTATTGGATGAGCGGAGCGAGCGGAGCGAAGATTCCATTTCACTACACTGGAGAAAAAAATCCGGAATGTTTTGTTTTTTGGATTTTTGTCTGTTTGTTAACACGATTTTGGCTAAACCGATACTCCAATTGCAATGAAATTTTATGGAGGTCTTTGAAATCTTTAAACTTAGAACTGCCACGTTTTTGAGCACAATCGGAAAATTATTTCTCATCAAAATCGCAATTTTACGATTTTTTTCGATTTTTTTTTAAATTTCTTCGACTTATAACACCTACATGCTTTATCCGATTTTGATGATTTTTTCACAGAACTATAATCTTATGAATTAATATATTCTTGTGAAATTTGAGCACAATCGAATAACTATTTCTTATGAAAATCGAAATCTTACGATTTTTTTCTTTTTTTAAATTACGATTAATTAAAAAAATTAAAGATAAAAGTTTATTTTTTATTTAATTTATATTAATTTTAAAAAAATCTTCAACTGAGTAATGATTTTTTCACAGAACAACAGAAAATCCATATAACACATGGTATCTCAATGCACCAATTACGCTCATCCAACAACGCGGCGGGATTTAAGCGTTTTCCTAGTTTATTTAATTCTTTTAATATACACTGTTAAAGAAATGACTCGTTGGTAACTTGAGTTTATTTTCTATGGCCATATCTCCGAAGCGAAGCAGAAACGTCCATGGTCGTTGCAGGAGCCTCGAACATATCACTATGTGCTCCTGCCACGCAGTCTACGAACAACGCAAAGCCCTTAGAAGGCTGTGTTCAATGAGCCAGTCTCCGTCTTTAGAAGGCGCCACGCACAACTTTCCACTTTGTTCTATTCCTTTACCTCGTTCAAGTTACCTCGTCGCTTTTAAAACATTTCGCTTGATAATTCTGAATAAAACGAAGAACAAAAACCCTCTTCATTAATGCCATCCAAGAATCTAGAATTTTTATTCGACTTTAGATTGTAAATTTACCGAAATATCAAACTAAAGTAAAGACTAACTTGCTTGCTTGCTATGCGCGATTAATTAAAATTCGAATTTAGCCCTGATTCAAAATTCATCAGACAGTTTTATATTTCATGAGTTTGGTTTTATTTCAACGGTATTTCATTAGCAGGTGAAAAAGTTTGAAATTAAATAATTATGGAAATGTTTGGAATATTCCGAATGTATAAGAACTTTCCTACCTGGTTCTGATGAGGGTGGGGAGAGAGGATTGCCCTTTTAGACGGAAGAAGGTGACACGAAACTTTGGGGAGGTAGTGGGGGTGGGGAGGGCAATTTGACAATTACTGGCCGCGACAACTGAAAATCCCGCCAAACTTTTTAACTTTATCTAACATGAATACGTGATCGAATTATTTTGGTAGAGAATGGCATTCTTCTTTCAAGATAAGAAATTTTACTTATCTTAAGTATTTCCGTAATTGTCAATGAGAAGAATATGTTAAATCCGTCAGTTTTAGTTATTCACTGATTAAAGTTTTTCATACTTTATTTTTTTCATATTCAGTACTAACTATTATGTAAAAATCAATATTTTATTTCCTAACTTGTGCATTGTTTTTTCTTTATAAAGTTTTGAAAATATTTTTTTTGTTTTAAAGTTTCCGTTTTTAATTCTTTACGTAAAGTTTATTAATTTCTACAAACAATATATATATTTTCCTATTCATGATAAGCCAATTCATTTAAATAACTAAATGTAATAATTTAATTTATTTTATTAATTTCATCTTAAAACTAATGCTTTTACAGTACGAAATATTACGTACTCAACAAAAGTAATCATTTTTTAAAAGCTTAATAACTTCAATACTCCTCAGACGATGGTACCAATAGTCGAACTGAAACGTCAGGATGTAAAAATATTCCTCAAAATACAAGATTAAGCTAATTCAATTTAAGTTATAAAGGTTTTTAAATATGATTTGGGGATTTAAATACATTACTCAATAAGGATCAAATATACCGTCTTTAAGAAATAATATAGATTGTAAATAATCTCACTACCTTTGATTATCAAATGTGAATTAATATTTTGCTTTCCAGTGTATATCAGTTCACAGTTACATTTTAAACTTACAAGTGGCAACGTAGCACAGGCGAAACAGTGACGTCCTATGTTCTCACTCACGAACAAACCGCTGGGAATTCACCTCAGCTCCAAGCAATCCCCAACGTATTTACTTTTTTAAAACACATTAAGAGTAAACAATGTAATACCGTGTTGCTGTGCATTTTCTCTCTTGCTCCTTTTTGCTACTTGATCGATGATCGTTAAGATATGTTGCTTTGGTCTTAAAGAGAATGCAGGTCCTGTAGTGCTGTATAATCTAGTGCCTCGTATAAGAACATTACTTTATAAGGAATGTGAAACACTAAAACGTTTAATGTTTTACGTCCAGAATATGAACGCTGAAATATGAATTTTATGTATAAATGGTAAGTGCATCAATAAATATGAGAGTAAGTTTGAAATAAATTGAGATGGAAGATTGCGTGGATAGTTTTGATAATGGCGTATGATAATAAATACTAGATGAAAATTCCAACATTTTACCACAAGCATACATAATATTTGTTTATGTTACGGAGCAAAATTTCCCTATACACATAACTTCTCTGTCCGTCCGTTCATCAGCGTCTCGCGTTTCAAGAAAAACCGAACATGACCTCTGATTGATGTGTTTTTGTTGACTTTTCCCTTTATTAAGGGTGATACAGATGTTAAAGATGACTTCGGTGTTTATAGGCGTCACCCAAACTGGGCACCCCACACCTTCAACAATAACTAGATTTCTAGGTTTCAATGTGCGGACAATTTACAAAGTTGTCGCTGTGTCACCCGAGTTGGTAAATAGACCCCACGAACTTGTTTTCAGTTTTATATCTCCCTTAATACGTGGCACCTCCACGACGACGAGACGAGATTTGAGCAATGGAAAGTAAAGTATTATTTAAGTTTTTAATTCTTTTTCGACGATCTATTAATAAAGTAGCTTTGCTCCCTCTTTTGGTGTCTACCTTACCTTAATATGTTGTTTGTGTAATTACGAAGTAGTAAAACAAAATTCTATGTTCGAAGATATATGTTGCATCATTAATTTGGTGTTTATTTTGTCATTCATATTAGTTTTATACTTAATTCAAATGTTAAACAGACAAGACAGATAGTGACCTTAATTGAACAACTTTGTTTAGACATAAAACGTCGGAGTTCAATGTAATTTATAACACATCTTCATGAATGCACCGGTTACAAAAACATATTAATATAGAAAATGAACGAAAATAAGGATTAGTAAAGAATGTCAAAGCAATGAGTGACAAAACATACAGTTATTGCAAGGAAAAGTAAAAACCAAGTCCAAATACAACCACATCTGGATATGTTTCCCATTATTTACCTTGCATCCGTCTTAACCACTAAACCAACCAGGGTAATAACTTCTTGTCGGTCCTAATTATGAAACACTTCTCTATTTACACAAAACAAATCCTTACTAACCTAATAACCGACCTAATTCACATATCTCTGTCATTCTCTGCACAACGTTACGGGAGAAGTACAATAATTATAAAACTAATCATTGTTTATATTGTTCGTACACTGTTAGAGTGGGGATTAGTAATTATAATTCCTTGATAACCTCTACGCGATGGTACCTGGGTAATCATGACAGTGACATGCGGTTAGCTGGTTCACAGACCGCTATCGATGCTGTTTATCACACAATACGTTTAAAGGTGTTTTAACCAGACTCGAGAGGGGAAATATAATGGTGATGTTATCTGTTGTTTTACCCAGATGACGTTTAATAAACAACCAGCGGATTTGGGAGGGGGGGGAGGAAGGGGGGAGGGGTGCCTTGGCGTTGTGGGATAAGAAAATGTATCACTATCTATTTAAAGAAAACCTAACGTTGCTATATTGATACAGTTCCGAATTTTCAATGTCATCTTAACTTGACAATATTGTTTTACTGAACTCAACACATTTTGCAACAATGTATTTTTTTTATTCCGAGTTTCTACGGCTGAATATGAGTTTCAGTAAATTTTGCACTATTGTGGTATTTATGAACGGTATGTACTTAAATCGAAGTTGTGAAGAAGAATTGTGACTGTCAAGCTCCATCACGGAAGAAATTTGAAAACTTTGTATTTAAAAATAGACCTTATCTGGAACCACATTTATAAATGTAACACCAACTATATTTAACACTGTTCGTTGGCTTAAAGGGTGTTGTCCTCCATTGTAAATCCGATTTTTAACTAAATAAAATAGACGTTAAATAAATAATTAAATAAATACATATTAAACACCAGCAGTTATGATTATTTAAATTTCATATGACGGATATTTTCTAAAATTATTATAGTACATTTAATGTCTTTTAACGAATTACAAAGCACCAAACAATTCTGAAGATACTAAATTGGAGATCTCAGTGTTGAATTATTAAGAACTATATAATAATCAACCTTTATTGGTCTCTGCAGCCAACGCTGTTGTCTTGTGACGCAGAATAACACTCAATTGATCATAATTTATTGACATTTATAATTAACATTCCGAAATATAACTAAACAATATGGTTTCTAAAATACGTTTGGACCATCGCAAACAATATTACAATCTCATACGTTAAACCACTTGTATAGTAAAATATTTTTTCCTGAAAGTTGAAATAAAATTCCAGAAGTTTAAAAATGTTTGCTCGGCGAGCGACGTAATCAAATAAAGTCTTAGGTAGAGTTAGGATTTTCACTGTTGGCATATTTTATCAAAGTGTATATCCAATAATATTAAGTACATTTCAGTTTACGCGATGAAGGATACGCAATAATGATGTAGAGCAGAAAACCTACTGTGATTTTTGAATAAAATTTCAGAAGTGAAAGCAATCCGTATTGGAATCCATTTTCCATAATATGGTGAATTACGTTTTGAAAAGAGAAAGTTTATTAAATTTAAATGTGTGGAATATACCTTTTATATGACTTTTTTCAATATATTGTATTGACGAGCAACTCTTTTATATGGACTTACAGTTATTTCGAATATAAACATCGTCGAATCCCGTTAGGCGCTAAACTGTGGCTGTATCTAAAGTGAAACAGACAGGCAGTTAAACACCACTTTACATAAAGCAAAGATTTAGCATAGGTTCGCTGACAGTGAAATACCTTAGTGCTCCATTTATTTCCGCGTATTTATTCGTTGCACGTAGCGTTCATACATGCACTTTGCATGTCTTATTGTACTTCCCGTCAACATTTAAATCATATTGTTATCAAGCGAACAAGTTTATTGTGTGTACGTGCGCCGTTTATCTCCTCGCCCTACATGTTAGCCTGATACTTGAGTTGATGTAGTACAAGATGTAAACGCCAGAGAGCAGTGCTGCTACTTCCAACCAATCCAGGGCCCTGACAGAACCGGTTTATTTAATAGGGCGATGATTCATCTGGCCCTACTTCCTGAGCGAAGCGATATATCGCCACGTGCGCGGAAGGATATCTTCTACAAATAATGACATGGAAATAATTGTGTGTTAATAGAAAAAAGTTTCGTTTGATGATAAATGTGTTATGAGAGAATAAATTTATTAGGGGAAGTTATTTAAAGATTGCGGGATGTCATACAAGAAAACGGGAAGCGGGAGGAAATGAGGGTAAAAAAAGTTTGTTTGGATTTGCGTATTCAAATGTTTTATCTTGGTTGTAATTAATTGTGGTTGTCATCGTAAGTTGGAATGTGTTTAACTGGGCACGTTTTAATGAACGTTCAAATAAAATCACGTATAAATGATAATGATAGAGGTATCAGGTCGAAACCTGTTTTGAAGTCTTTACTTTAAAAATATACAAAAACCATAAAAATGGTGACTTTGGAGCGTCAAAACAACGAAGTTCATATATAATAGTAATGTCTTACATTAAACATTTGTTCTTAGAGGAGTCACTGAGGCTCGCGGACACGAGTTTAGGCGCTCAGCTTTCTTTTTTCTATTCAGGTTAACGTTTTATAACACCGTTATCAAATTTCACACTAACGTTAAAAACAAATCTATGCTATCCACTTAGCGTATTCCTAAATTAATTTATTGATTTTGAATTAAAAAATAAGAGAAAACACCGAAATTTACTCCATTTTGGTCAACTTCGAGAATTTATTCAAAGTGTACAGATGTTTTTAACTCAAATTTGCATACTGGATATCAACGTTAAAATCATTATTTTATCGTAAGATAAACGGTTTGGTGGGAATTTCCAGAATCGGAATCCATGTTTTGGATTTGGATAATCGTAAATGCCTGATGATGAACGACTGGGTCCCGAAAAAGGAAAACATCGTAAGTAGATCCATTTTCAGAGAAATCATCCCCAAGTTATTGTTAAAGTTAAAGCAACTGATGAATTAATCGTATTTCTGAAGTTTTTGTATTTAGCCAGTTCACCTGTTCTGCCCCTCCCCCCTCCCCCCCTTAACAACACCCAAACGAATTTAAGCTATTATCTTCATAAAGCATTATTAAATAGTAAGCCTACTAACATATTTTTTGTAAAGTACAACTTTTGAAGAAACAAATAAATTGTTTAAATGCTGCAGACCGTAAATCGTATTTTCTTAATACAAAGCGGCAACAATAAATTATGATTTATTTTAACATGAAATGAAACAATATATAACTTTAAAATACTTTCTCAAGGCGTTGCCGGAAAGTTTTCTATGATACAGTTACAGTAAATCGTTGAACCGTTGAATTCAATTTTAATAAGTGCGACTACGCATTGTGCGAGTAACGGAATAGAAGTGAAATTTACTCCCTCACAGAATGCGCTAGTGTAAAACGGACCATTGATCATCACAATTGAGCGCAGAGAATGAAGTTAGGTCCTTTAAGAAAGTCCCTTGTCGATAACAGAAGTTTATCCATGATTTAGAACTCGAAATATTCGGGTGTGCACGATTTTCGTTCTGTTTAATGTACGTATTGTGTATGACTGCATCTAGATTTAAACCGATTGATTTCATGTTATATTGTCAGTTTGACCCAAATATTTTAATGTCTTTCGTTATCAAACAGCTGTTCTCTAGTTCGGGATGTGTTTTGACACCGTATCTCAAAAGTTTGTAAATTTCATCTTTACATCTATGTCCTACATAGGTTTGAAATAAGACATATTTCACTAATGGTATTCAAATAGAGCATTTTTGTTCGGTAAAAGAAAACTGTGAGTAATGTCAAGGATGTTAATAGATATTAAAGAAAATCAATTCCCATTTAATGTAATCTGTCTAACTACCGAATAAAGATAACAGAGTGATAGGAGTATGTTACCAAAAATGGAACGTACTATTAAATCTACGAAAATCAAAGAATAAAACTTTCAAAACATGTGCTCGTTTTTGGTGAGGTGCCGGGTCTCCGAGAGGGATTTAAAAATAATATAAATATTATATTATTTTATAACGTTTTATTTAACGTCTATCGTAATCAGTTAAATAACTGTTTTTAAAAAGGAGGAGAAATTCTTAAATCTAATAACACAGATGCAGACACATCAACAATGAACTCATTTTTATGAAAATATTTGAAATACTAAACAACAATGTATTAAAACGCAATCATTTTGGTAACAAATTCAATAAGGATATTAAATGTAATTAGATTTATAAACTTAATAACATTTAAAAAAATAGGGGGAAGTAAAAAAGATTTAAAAAAAGAAATTAAAAAATTGAAAGAAGAAAAAAAGTCAAAAAAAAACGAAAAACGAAAAAATATTCAATATAAAATACTTTTTATTCGTGTATTAAGTCTCATTGCGGGGTATGTCAACTTTGGCTGACGTTTATGCCTCACCCATGATCCAATGATATTCTTCCTTACCCGGTCTGGCATTCCGGTAAACGCTTTTGCGTCCAGTCCGCGCATGACGCAATCCCGATCATCTCCCCGAGGCCGGCTGCCGCTCGGCGCGTGATAAAATCCCGCAATCGTAAACTAATTTCCAAATAACTATTCATTGTCCGAACTAAAAACTTTCTTGCTTTTTGTTACTATGTACATACTGTTCAGGAATTATGTGGGTAGATAGTTTTATGGGCTTATTGTAGTTAATTACTTATATTAGCCGTAATATGATGCATAGGCCTACTCACAAGTGTTGCTGTGATACACTTTTGGGATAGTTTATAGTGTATATATAAATTATAACAAATAAAGAAATCCGTGCCTGATTTTTTTGTTATTTATGTTTTAAACCCTTTCCAACCCGAGATTTAACACAAGTTTTTTAATTATTGTTGTAGTGCAGACGAATTATCTGATACTGAAATAGAGGATTACAATCTAATAAAACCTGTTACCACGCAATTATTTATTGCTTAAAAGATTTTCACATTGTAGACTAATACAGACAATCGAAATAATAATCAAATAGTAATCGAAAAAGCTAGATCAAATGGACAAATAATGCACCCGTTTTCACCAAATTATATTAGAATGTAATTAGACGCGGGAATAAAAGGGTCCTTGATTGTAATTAATTTCTAAATCAACTTTACATCTCCCTCAGCTAAAACATTATGTAATAAATACGCGTACTTCGAAATAATTAAATCAAACATTTCAGCACTTACAAATGTGCGTTTCCTTCGGCATGTTCTTTGGGTAGACTATATCTTCACTATGAATTGTTTTATTTTATTCGGATGCATATTCGCGTGAGTGAAAATATGTTGATATTTTTCTGTCAATGTAAGGCTTTTGATTGACTTTTAAATAAAATATTAGCCGACTTGCAAGCAAGGCCCAGTTCCTACAACCGTGTTTATTCTTTAGAAATTGTTTGAGATTGATTGGTCGTCGTAAGAATTATAATCATTGGAATTATTAACTTCTGATTGGACCGTCATAAGAATTATTTTTTGTTATTGAACACGTAGTCCTATCCCCTTATAAAGAAAACTAATTAGTGGGAACAGCCCAAATGTATAGTCGAGGGTCTATAACTTATACACAATAAAATTATCATATGCGACACGCAAACAAAAAAGTAGGCCTACTATCAAATACACTGACTGGCATTGTACATCCATTAAACATCCATACGTCCGTACTAAACCCACTAACAATAATTGTCTAAAATTATATTAAAACTGCGACATGAAGAGAATTTAATTCACGCAAATATATTATGTTTGACACAAAATTGAGCGAACTTTTTCACGAGCAAGATAATATCTGGACCAGGGTCACGACACTGTTCCACCAAGACTACTGATTACCACTGCTCCGAGATATCTTGATGAGACGGGGTACTTGAATCTGTTCTGATTTGAAGTTGAATGTATATGCAAGTTTAGATATCGCTCTAATGAAAACCATTCCAGTTAATTGCTAATGGAAAAATGTCGAAAGCTGTCACTACTCGCTAGTACTAGCACAGTATCAATGAACAATAATGTTCGTATACTGAAAACCCAGTCGCGATCCATCAAATAATTTGAGAAATACAGAGTGGAGCAATGAACACGTGTGGCGTTATAACGGCCGCGCGATATCTGATTCACATGAACGAGATCGGGCTGACGTCCACAACTCGCGGCGGAGATGCGCAGTGTCATACCTAGCCACACAGAGATATCCTTGTACCATGGGCCTCACCCGTTGACCACTAGAGTCATAATAAAATTATTGTGAATCATCCTTGTTGATAGACAATGTCAACAATCACCGCACGCCAATCGGAGGTCGTGTTCGGTTTATATATTGAGACGTGACTCACGCACAGACGGACGGACAGACAGGAACGTGAAGCTTATATGGGAGCTACGCCCCCTTTAGTTGTAAACCATATTACCAGCATACTTCGTAACAAAACAGGTTTAGATAAGGGTGCCTTATATTTAATGTCCCCCACTGAATATTAGTTATGTGACTAGTGGGTAGACTCTAAATTTATTTATTTATTATTTATTATTTATTTAACGTCTATCCTATTCAGTTATAAAAACTGATTTACAAAGGAGGACAACTAAATAAATCTAATTACATAGATGCAGAAACAACAATAAACTACATTTTCGTAAATATTTGAAATAGTAGCATTACAAGAACAATGCATTAAACACAACAATTTTGGTAACAAATAAAAATGATATTATATGCATTTAATGAATGAATCAAATAAAAAATAATAATAAAAAATTGGTATTTATTTATTTATGTAAAAACCTCCTTGCACCCCCCATTCACCACGTGTGAGCGCGTGGCTCTACCGCGCCACAAGATCTATGTGATATTAAATCAACCAGCGACAGATCCTAAGCCAGATGTAACCGAGAAGTAGAATGCTACTTGTGTACGTATGCATGTAAGGAAGCGTTAGCTAATAAACCAGGGAACAATGCTGGGTAACGAAACACCAGCCCATTGTAGCAGATAATCTGACGAAACATTAATTTGCTACACTCGTCAGAGAAGGGGGGCGGTGTATTGTCTTTCGTCGCGACGCTATTCCCATACAAGGCGGTGGATTATTAATTAACTTACGGGTTTAACACAAGGCTGTGGCTTATTGGTACCGCATGTCATCGACCTACTATTCAATGGCTTTGTCTTGATGTATTATGGCTGGTGGTTGAATTAATGATGCTGTATTGACTTTTTAACTCCGTGGAATACGTACCGAGAAATCATTACATTTTCTGAATTAATTTACTGATTGAAAGATAAACTATCGAAATAGTTACAGCTTTTGTCATAAATTGTGAAAGTATAATTTCGATAAATTCACTTTGATCACGATTAGCTTATCTAATTCAAACAAGTATCACGTATCAATATCAATGAAAATAATCTGTCTTTGACTATGGAACTAGGTGTAAACTTTTGTAAGTATTGTATTTAAAACACTTGTATTAAAATGTGACATAATAGTCTTTCATTCCCACAATAATATAGAGCTATTTGAAAACAAGTTTGAGCTAACTATTTAAGTGATAGTGATAGTAAAAAACATTATCTTCGACTGTGAAAGTAGGTGTAGAAACTCTGATTGTAACTGGTACTGTGCGGATAGAGGTTTTGACAGTTGGGTGTGGTCGGGTAGGAAGAATACGGGCGTTATAATACTGTGTGTAAAAATTGGATCAATTATTTTACTTAGTAAAGAATCTTTAATAATGATTTTCTGCAATTTCATTTCCATTTGTCTGCATTTTCATTGAATACCATTATGCATAAAAGATATGAAAAAATTGTCTGGACCGGCACCTCCACCAATTCTTCAAAAAACCATTTTCGTAACACGAAACCGTACATGCCCAACATTAGTCGTAACAACGTAAAAGCAACACGCCGAGTATCGCTAGGTTTCTGGCACGTACTGTACCGGGCGCGTACACCCCTCAGATCGGAGAGTTAGAGGTTTTTGCGCCAGGAATCACAAGACGGGGTGATAAATCAAGATAATGTCCAATAACACGGCCCTGTTCAGACGGACACTGCTCTATTTTCTTCAAAGACAGATCCACGAACTCTTCTACCTGGCAACCGAACTCTATCTCTGAAACTACTTGCCAACGTTACGTTATAAGACTCTACTCTGCTAAGTGGGCAATTATTATAATTAATTTTTATTAATTCACAAGTAGTAAGATGATTAAACTAATGATGTGAAAATACAAAGTACAATTTTCCAATTTTTAAGGATATGCAGAGAAAGGCACGTTAGCGTGTAATTTTAATTGTATTTGTACTTTTTGGAAGTTTGTAGTTCAGCATTTGACATTAAAGATTGGATGTTTTAAACATTGTAAACATTTCATTGTTGCATGTAATATTTGTTTGAAATGAAATAAAAACACTAGTTTCAAGATATTTTCTATAATGTTTTGTCTTATATTGTATAACAATTAATTCATTAGAACTAACATTGATGGATTCTTCCATCTTAATATCTGGTGTTGAGATAAATGTATGTTTTCCGTCAAACTTTTAAAATACAATATAACATGAATGCGATTCATAACGTAACAGAAATTAGTACACCGTTCCCTACAAGAGGTCTGTATGTTGTATGTTTGTTTGAAGCCATCTTTAATGAAGTGCATGACAAATTCGAATAACATGAATTGTAAATCGAGTAGTTCAGAAATGATATATGCGCATGTAGGCAAGTGAAATACATTTAAACGATAAATGCCCTCAAGAAAATTTCCAGGTAATTTTGTCTCGTGTTACTCTGGTAACACAGCTTTTGATTTTAGGCGACACCAAAATTCCGAAATAACCCTTTATTTCCATTTTGAAAAGTTCCACTCTGAAGCGCGTCACTTAGAGCTTCTTAAGAACGCCTAGGGGAAATCACTGGCAACAGTATTAGCACTGCCACCGCCATCTATGTCGAGACAAACGATAACAAACGCGGAGCTTAAGAAGGCTCTTCCCGCTATTCCCGCAAGTACTAGCTTGCACTTGATATTTAGGGGAATATTCTGTTCGAGTGTTTTAGACAAACTTCTAGCCCCAGTGAAGTTACATGCTCACGCAAGTTTGCACGGTGGTAATTAGAACTGTTATTAACACGTTTGTATCGACACATGTACAAATATAACATTTTCGTTTGAAGATAGTAAAAATATAAATTTGATTGTTATCACGTTTAATTCTTTAGAAACCTGCATTATCTCGCTTATTAACCTTAGTTAGTAGTGGTCGGGCATTTTATCGGGCGTAGAATGAAAGTAATACCTTAAGCTCAAACATGGCTGGAGCTAGAATCAATCCTTGCAGAACTCCACACATTATATTATCATACAGTGTGACCTTCTCCTTGAGACAAGGAGTACTAAAGAAACAAC
The DNA here is from genome assembly GCA_024449915.1 of Sweltsa coloradensis. Lineage (NCBI taxonomy): Eukaryota > Metazoa > Arthropoda > Insecta > Plecoptera > Chloroperlidae > Sweltsa > Sweltsa coloradensis. Next base: position 776,691 of record JAMZAV010000471.1, on the reverse strand, counting down.
GTTTCGAGAAAAAACGTCAAAGATGACTGGTTCTAGCAACAATCCTTGCTGAACTCCAAATACACGTGTGATCTTCTTTTCTCCTTCCAGATAAAGAGTATTGGTACGAGGTGTATAAACAACGTATATCTAATGTCTTAAACATGGCTGGCCCCAGCACCAACCCTTGGGAACTTCATACCTCATAGCTTACCATGTCATCTTCTTCTTCTTGCAGACAAGGAGTACTGGTACGAGGCGGCGCGCACTGCGTTGAAACGTCGCCTCCGGGAGGTGAGCGGCGCCCGCCCCCACGCCAAGAACGTGATCCTCTTCGTCGGGGACGGTCTGGGGGTGGCTACAGCGACCGCCGCCCGCATCCTGAGGGGGCAGAGACAGGGAGGGACGGGGGAGGAGGCTGAACTAGCCTGGGATAGATTTCCCAGCTGTCGCCATGGCAAAGGTGAGACTTTAAGATTTACATAAGCGACAGAGTAGAAACAGTTTAATAGTAACACAATTCACTCTTGTGCACTTAACCAGGCGTTGAGTACTTATCTCAATGGCCGCGTCAGTAAAAGTACCTGCCAAATAATTAAGTTTTCAAATAACAATATTTGTGTAATGAAATATTAGATTTGAAACAGTCTCTTCAGCGTTCCATATGGAACTGTCCATTTTAAAACTCGAATATATTAGGCCGTCCACGGTGGCACATACGATAAGGGCGCTGGTCCGAAGCGTATGGCTCTACGAGGACGTAGGTTCGAATCGCACTTAATGCATTTTTGTAATCGTCCTTCATCGTCATCTATTACCACACATTGTGTCGACTAGCCTTAATGCATTAATATGAGACGTAATCATCATGATCATGGAATATATAACTATGATAACAGCTGGTGGCGTGTTGACATTTACCACCAAATGCATGCAACGTTCACAACACTCTGTGACGTAGTGATGTGACTATTTGATACTTTGCATTGCGTCTAGATTTATGCATGGTTGGTCGGAATAGAAATTGTCCCTAGTTGGAATAACTGGTCCTAACTCACTTAAAACAACCACCAAAACCCAACTTGTGATTGCTTCCGAAATGTTTCATGACATCAGGGCGATAAATGACCCCAGGCTTGTTTAGTTATTGTTCACTAACAGTATTTGAAATTTGACAATGTCACACACAATTGTTAATGTTTGTTCGGTAGAAAATTATTTCAATGCTTATATTCTATAACTCACACAATACTAAAACATATCAACATACACGTCATATATTTGCATCAGTTTTTAATCGCTTTCATATAACCAAGGATAAAATTAAATTTCAAATGTTAATATTAAAGAATAATATTTCAACAATATTGTATAGCGTTTTGGGCGATTTATGTACAGCAATTTTTTAAGCCATGATCGTAATTACCTCAACGCAAAGCAATGAAGTTGTACAATACTAGTGCAATTTTGTAACACGTTGCTCGACAGCATTGTGGACGACTGTTCGAAGCTCAATATCACAATCGAATTAGTACGAGAACGTTACATTCTAGCCATAAATGACGTCCATACTTTTGAACTAGATCTACAATTTTCTACAGATTAAGATGACTTTATTGTAAATGACCAGAAAGGTATCCTATCATCGCATTATATGACTTATTTTTGAAAATTTTGGTGTTGTATGGTCACAAGAAATAAGTAATTTTTTCCCAAAATTTACATTTTTTATTGACTTAATGACTTATATGAAAAATGAAAAATAGGCTATGTTCGACACATAATTTTGATTTGTGAGGGTAAAATCAGAACAAGAACATGTCTCTTTTCTCCGTGTAATTAGGAAATTACCAAAGTAGTGTACTCTAGACGATGAGCTGCTTCTGTTTCTAAGTGCAATTCAATTTGATTTGTATCTTTTGCTTTGGGCTGTTATGACGGAATTAAGATACACTATTCATAACTTATAATTAGAAAATCTCACATTAATTAATTCTTTGTTCATTTTGGCATGAAGTAGTGAAACATTTAACAAGTATCTCTAAATTATATTTTTATATTTTAATTGGGATCAAATTCTTCATGATTGGCCCTTGATTTGAGCATCTTACAAATTTGCTTTTCTTTTAATATTTATAATACCCTACTGAGAATAGAATAAAGGTGCGTGACTACTTTTTTAGGTAGACCAAATAAGTGTAGATAAACTTATGTTAGTTTTCTTTTAAACACAAACGTTTCGTGGCCGCAGTGGACCACATTGTCAAGGAGATGTCAATGTGGTCGATGTGGTACACATCGGTGGGGTGTTTAAAAGGCAAATTAACTTTAATATGCCAACACTTAGCCGGTAAACCTGAAAAATTAGTAGTAGTAGTAGTATTACTTTTTACTTAGCAAATTGTTAATTTTACAATTCATTTCACAATATGGCCTATAATATATTCAATTTCATGAAAAATGCAATTCCCTATAAAATCTTCAAATGTATCTAACTTCACATTACGTCATTACCTTAATCATTAGGGTGGGTCGAAATAAATGTTTTGTTTTTTTCTGAACGCTTTAGTGCGGAAAAGTTGCCTATTGTAATTAGAAGAAAAACGGCATCAAAAAAATTAAAATCGGTTAACATCTTCCGTTCGCGCATGGGACCTAAAGTTAATAAAAAATTTCAAAAACCGCGACTTTTTGTACTTTTTTTTTTGTAACTAAATATTTTTTTTTAGGAACGCTTTAGTGCGGAAAAGTTTTCTATTGTAATAAGAAGAAAAAACAGCATAAAAGAATTTAAAATCGGTTAGCATCTTCCGTTCGCGCATCGTACTTAAAGTTTATGAAAAATTGCAAAAATCGCGACTTTTTTGCAGATTTTTTAAGTATGGTAAAACTTTTAAAATAAACACGCTTTAGTTTTTTATGCTTGTTTTATGGTTTAAATTACGTAAATAAATTAAATTCTGATCAATAATCTAATTTTTCCGTTCGCGCAACGTCTTAAACAAACAGAAAAATAGAAATTTGTCGCAATTTTCACTGTGCAACACTTAGCTCGTTTTGCTAGAACAAAAGGACCCAGAACTCACCACGTGGAGGTAGTTGCACGTCGAGTTCCACCCACACCCTACCCAACCAACCATCCAATTGTTGGGTGTGAAATTGAAATTATATTTACAACTATTTACAACGATTTTCCATAGAGTAGGTAAGATCTTTGGCTTACTGTGTATTTAATTTCCTTTTTTATATTTTCTACACATTTGAAGTCTGATTTTGTGGAGAAATGAGGCATGTCCGATCTCGACTTCAGTATTGCTCGGATATACCCATCTCTGGCTTCATGACCACATACTTTACTCGAGGCCCCTGTCACAAGTTGACACACCTCTCCACAGCCTGGGTGTGACAGGGAAACTTGTGTATATCTCTGATGGACTTAGTGTCAGAATTGATGAGTGATTAAATATCATCTTCACTGAGGTCCCGCAGCATTGGGGGAGAATACAACACACAAGAATCCCAATTAATTATTTCAGTGTTATCGGAAACTTGAAAGTTTATTTTCAGTGGTACGAAATTTCTTACAATCTTCTTCTTCTGGACGGTTTGTCTTGCTTTTATAATCCTTCTGTAACCAAGCTCCCGAATATGTTCTCTATCATCGACAAACAAACTGCAGGGCCTAAATCTTTTGGTGGGCCAATCGGGCAGCAGCTCACTTGCTGTGAAAATCTCCTTGTGGTCGACTATGAACCCATAGATTGTTCGATTCCTGATATAGACAGGAATTTGTTGAGCAAAGACCAACAGTATTGTTGGACATTTCAAGTGCAATCAATCACCTTGGGACATTGTCCAGAAGACTTGGCAAATCGGGACCCTGGTCCTATGTCCCATTCCAGATGACTAACTGCGGCCAACCGAGTCCTGAGGTTGTATATAAGTTCATCAGATCCATCCAGAAACTTAAAAGAAATAGTTGGCTTCATCTTAAAATCTTACATGCCTGTGTGGTTTGCCATAAAAAAGAGCAAATATTTTACTGACAGACCAAAACATGTCTTTCAAGCAATCCAAACATCACGGTATTTATCCGACGAATTACTTCAAGTTGTCGATCCAGTAATAGAACGAAATGCGTTCTTTGAGCACCCAGAGAATCTTCTGTTGGCAATGCTTGTCGATGATAGAGAACATATTCGGGAGCTTGGTTACAGAAGGATCTTAAAAGCAAGACTAACCGTCCCGAAGAAGATTGTTAGAAATTTTGTACCACCAAAGATAAACTTTCAAGCTTTCGATTACACTGAAATAATTAATTGGAATTCTTGTGTGTTGTATTCTCCCCCAATGCTGCGGGACCTCAGTGAAGATGGTATTTAATCACTCATCAATTCTGACACTAAGTCCATCAGAGATATACACAAGTTTCCCTGTCACACCCAGGCTGTGGAGAGGTGTGTCAAACTTGTGACAGGGGCCTCGAGTAAAGTATGTGGTCATGAAGCCAGAGATAGGTATATCCGAGCAACACTGAAGTCGAGATCGGACATGCCTCATTTCTCCACAAAATCAGACTTCAAATGTGTAGAAAATATAAAAAAGGAAATTAAATACACAGTAAGCCAAAGATCCTACCTACTCTATGGAAAATCGTTGTAAATAGTTGTAAATATAATGTAAATTCCACACCCAACAATTGGATGGTTGGTTGGGTAGGGTGTGGGTGGAACTCGACGTGCAACCACCTCCACGTGGTGAGTTCTGGGTCGTTTTGTTCTCGCGAAACGAGCTAAGTGTTGCACAGTGAAAATTGCAACAAATTTGTATTTTTCTGTTTTTAATTTAGACGTTGCGCGAACGGAAAAAATTAGGTTATTAATCAGAATATAATTTGTTTAGGTTATTTAAACCATAAAACAAGCATAAAAAAATTAAAGCGTGTTTATTTTAAAAATTTTACCATACTTAAAAATTCTGCAAAAAAGTCGCGATTTTTGCAATTTTTCATTAACTTTAATTATGATGCGCGAAGCTGCTAACCGATTTTAAATTCTTTTATGCCGTTTTTCTTCTTATTACAATAGGAAACTTTTCCGCACTAAAGCGTTCCGGAAAAAAAATATTTAGTTACAAAAAAAAAGTACAAAAAAGTCGCGGTTTTTGTAATTTTTCATTAACTTTAGGTCCGATGCGCGAACGGAAGATGTCAACCGATTTTAATTTTTTTAGTGCCGTTTTTCTTCTAATTACAATAGGCAACTTTTCCGCACTAAAGCGTTCCGAAAAAAAACAAAACATTTTTTTCGACCCACCCTATTAATCATAGACATTGTGCTATTATTATTATCAGAAAAAACATTATTAGAAAACATGTATATGTTTTGCCGAGAAAGCTTCAAACATACCACCAATAAAGGTTGCTATAACATTCCCTACACAATGATAGATTGGATTTAAAGTAAACTATTCAATTGGAGGTAGAATAGAATCAATAAAACAACCAAGTCTAGACAGAATTGAAAAGATATCCCAGAAACCAATATTATGCGAGTGGTCTTATGTAACTATCTGGTGTAAGATGTTGACAAAGCGATACTGACGCAAGATTCAAATGTGTTCCGTCAGAGTGAGCTAGTGGTTCATGACGTCATCATGTATTTTAACGGCCTCGGCTGTCGGCGGAAGTGCCCGAACCGTAAGGAAACTTCGGAGAGGGGGTACTTTGTTTTATGTCCGGTCATTTCAAAGGTCAATTTAACCTTTTACTCTCTCACCAACATTGAAAAATGTCTCCCGTTATTCAACTAAATGTCATTCCGTGAACGTAAAATGGCACCGGTGTTTGAATTTAAAAAAAACTATTTTGTCCTTTTGGAATACGAGTTCTAATCATCATGGGTTATAATTTGAAACCATGATCAAATATAAAGCCACGAAATCTTTTTTTATGTTGTTTTTAATGCGTGTCACCAGGGAATAGTGGGCAGGATTGGCTCGATTAGTTTGTATTGCCTTCAGCAGATCCGGCCGGGAGGACCAAACCAATCCAATTTATCCTTGTATGATCCCTTTGTGGGACCGATTAATCCCACAGCCGTAAATAATTTAACGTGCTTTCCAGACGTAGGTATTACACTTTTTAATTAGAAAATATCCAATGTTTTGTGAAGAGATATGTTGCAAGTTTTAATCCGGTTTATATTATATACTTGGTCCGAAACTCAGTTGATACAAATTTGTTAATGTTTAGTAAAACGGGAAAGGGTTGAATTTTAACCATTTTTTTAGTCAAACATATTAATTTACATGGTCACTATCATCATAAGTCGTAATCAAATCAGTTTTCAGTTGAAGTATGTAATTTCCTGCAGACAAAATAGATGTTTGAAATTAAGTGACGTTTAGCTGCTTTTTGTGAAGATTATGGCGTTTGGCGCCAAAACTGTTTTAAATTATAAGGTATAATATTTATTTATTACGTTAAATCGAGCATATAATCATTCATTATTATTGATTTACCTGCTAAAAAAATATCAAAACATATTTAACCTTTTTTACTTTGTACATATTTGTAGTTTCTTTGTACCAAACACAATGTCGTATTGTGTGTTTGTTGACATGACAAAGGTTAACATAGGCTCATTGCAGTGAGCTTTTTGAACGAAATTACATTTCACAGTCGTATGCAATTCTTTTATTCATGTACTGCCATCTCCCCTTTAAAAATTCTAAATAAACAAATAAAGTTGTCTCACATCTCTCCACTCTGTAACAAAAGTGATTTTTAGTGAGGGAGTTTAATTAAGTTGTTACATTTAGCGTTTTTAATCTCTGCCGTCGGTCTCACACGTGACCATACAGAGACGGGGTCGAAATGAGTAACCAAGCCGTCGGACGGTTAAATTTACAAACTAATTATTTTAATTGTCTCGCCGGAAGAGAGCGGTGCGCTGGGTGGTCTGACTGCGTGGCCGGGCTAGCTTGACCGTGTAGCGGATTTAACTCCGGCCCAGCCAGCTGACAGAGGACCCGACGATGTTAGGGGTGAATATATGTGGACCTAAGAGAACGCAGGATTTGGTTTAAGGCTATTCCATAGCACTCTTACCGATATTTTGAAAGTCAAAGGAGAATGGCTGAAAGTTGGTTCATTGAAAGAAATATTTGAAAGAAAAAAAGGTCTTTTTTCTAGGGAACAAAAAAATGCATAGCTCAAAATTAAAGTTCTTTTTGCCATACTTAATTTTGAGCTATACTTTTTTGTAATTGTTAAATTAAACACACTTTTATCTCTGGACTGAGTATAAGATAAAATAATTTTCTGAAATAACGTTTGTTGTACGATTTCTTCGTCCATCGGATATAAACTCTAATTGTATCATTTTAAAAAATAAAACATTTTCATCAAGTTTCTCCTTCATTCATCCAACTTTCAGCCATTTTCATTGGACTTTTAAAATATCGGTAAAAGTAAAAATAGAATTGTCTTAACGTTTAGCTTTAGTTTTAGATTCTAAACTATTCATACTTACATATTTCCACCTAAAGTTTGATTAATGAATAAATAGGGAATAGATTTAAACGTCTCCATTGCTACTTTATTTGATAAAACGTTTGTAGGTAGGCCTATGACCATAACTATTCAGATTTCTCAAGTATTTTGATTTGATCTTTAAAGAAATAATACAAAACATAAGCTTTTTTATTATTATTCTGACTGTTCAACAATAATTTGTTGTAAATTTTTATAAGTGGCTTCTGCAATGGATGTCTAGTTCTTAATAATTTCAAGCGAATATGTGGTTCAAGTATTGGAGTCTAGTTTTTAATTTTTAGTGTAAAATGTTAGTTATGAAGTCATTTTGCCGTTTTGTGAAATATTTCTAAATTCATGTTCCTTCGCCTGGTTTTAATATTGGCTGTAGTAAATCGCCGTGCGTTATTTAGAATCCCAGAATGAAAACCAAGTCCTCGTCCATGTACACGCGGCCGAGGCAGAATGGCCCCGCTTTGTTTCCTTAAGGGCCTATTCTTTCCTATGTTGGCACGCTCGACTTAGCTAGCTTATTGGATTTCCTAAGTTGGTACTTCCGCTAACAACTACCGTCCTGAGACGCGTATTTACAAACTCGCGAACAAGGTGGCTGTGACATTACCCTAGAGGTCGGCGGAGTGGAAGGAGATGAGGTACACGTAGTAGTAGTACTTTGCCTAGCACTACGCATAGGTCGTTATGGGTTCGAGCGGTGTAATTAAAAAATATATCTTTTATTAGTCATATCGATGACATTGTCCCGTGAACATCGTGCCAATCTAAAATGGCCCTTTAAAACATCGTTCCTTGAAACTGTGCACAAATACTCTCAAACACGCAAAAATAAGCATTCCAAAATCACACCCCTTCTTGGTAATCAGTATATTTTGACCAAACCACTTGCTCAAATTACAAAAAAAAAATATAGAGGATTTACAGAAATAACTGTAGAGTACGTCAATGATGACCAATTTTTTAAGATCAAAATCCTCCAAGGTCACGGGGCACAAAAATTGTCCCATGTTACTTCTTATGGGAGATTTTTGCCGATGGGACCTTGCTCGAAAAATACAAAGTTTGACCATTTTTGGGGGGTCATGGTGTACACAATAATTGTTCCGTTAATTTCTAAATTCATATAGTTAGGCTGAATGAAACATGTTTTTTTTTAGTTTAGCGTGTTAAAACCCCTTTAAGTAAATATGTAAGAATTGCGCTTTTAGAGTATAGTTTCAAAATTGGTTCCACTTTTGTTATTATTTTACCGTGAATATGCCACCAAATTGGTAAATGGTAGTAATTTTCCAAGATTGTGTTGAAGACAATTATTTGAAATGTTAAAATGCGTTCTGATAGCGACATGCGTTCATCCTTTCTTAACATTGTCCCATTTTTCCCCAAAGTTGCCTAATTGAATGTAGAACAGTAATCCAGAATATTTGTGAAATTATCTGGGTTTGCCGATCAAGCGAATTTTTAAAACAGACGTCAAACATTTTAAAAAAAAGTTTGCCCGAACTCAAAACAACCGTCTAGATCTTCAAATGTATGTTGTTGATTTATTATGCTATGCTTTTACTAACACTTAATGTGTACTACATTGATTTTAATGTGCTTACTATTTCAATTTCAGATTTTCAAATTCTGATTAATATGTTTTAACCATCTGAAGACGGTTAAGTAAAATAACACTTAAATTAGTGATCGATAAACATCCATGCTAAATATTTATAATATCTTTAACAAACATTGCACACGTTATTCATTTTATGAAGGCTATATACAAATTATTAACGATTTGAATTATTCTAAGATGATTGTCTCAGGAACATTCTCACATATTTTAACAACGTTATAGCAAGGTTGGGTTTACGTTTGCTTCATTTAATTTATTCTCGAAATCAATTTTGTGCTATTATATGGAGGTAAATACAGAATATCTTGCTACAATATGCGGATCGTAAACCCTTTGTCTGGTCTTACTATTATTATAACCTCAAAGACAAGCTTCATAAAGACTACGTGTTCCCCTTTAACTCTTTGTCTTTAATATATTAGCCTTTAATTTAATAAATCGCGCAATTGAAAGCCAATTTAAATCATCAAGCCTTCCACTTATCTTTGCAAGCCTATATTAAATTAATGTCCTCATTTCGTAATGTAAATTCCATAACCGTGTTTCTCTCCACACTTAATGCTCAACTCGACTTAAAGCTCGACTCGACTTAATAGATTAGTAACATCCTTAACGTCACCTTCGTTAGGATTCTGTGTGTAGATAACACAACGTTCCTTAGTCGGTTCTATCAGACAAGATTGACTTTGGTCAATGCCTGCGTGCGAGATATTAACACGACAAGCCAAAGTTAAATAACATCTTCCGTTTTCTTCAATGAAGATTTAACCGGTCGATATTACATTCTAAGCTTTGGGTCGTTTACTTACACCCTCGGACGATCATTACAAACTTAATTAAATAAATAAAACGGTTTTCATTTCCTACCAAATTATTACTTATTTTCCATGGGGCATCATTATACTATCTACGATGTGAATCGTTGTTCGGACTTCTACAAGGTATCTTAGTCAAAAACATAATAATATAAGTAAATTTGAGAAATGCAATTACCATATACCATTCCAAACTGGACTCGAAGTTTAACCTGAGTAATGGAAAGACTGGACTACCGAAATGCAAGTATTACATTGTTACTTATGGTTGAATGTCGTGTACTAACTTTACAGAATATTGGGGGCCAAAAAGGGGAAACATGGTTACATAGACAATTATTTCTTGCAAAACTTGCTTTGAGAAAAGTATTAAAAATCTTTCACAATAATGCATAATTTATTACTGTGGTTCGTCACTCTACTACATGATAAGAGATTAAATTTAAAATGTACCAACCTTTCTGACGATATTTTGGACCGTACTTGAAAACGTTATTATTAGGAAATATAAAGGGAAAAAGTCAGTTACAGTCTTAGGTCTAGATTGGTTGAACTGCGTTGCTGAGGAGTAAAACATTTATGTTATTTTTGGAAGATTTTTTGGTCAAACAAGTAAATACTAAACTCCATTAAAAATACTTTGAGTCTTATGTTGCGAACACAGCCTCTTACAGCAAACCAATCCGATTTAAATAACTAAACAGTTAGATAAGTGGATTTTGAAAAGATAAAAACTTAAACCTCTTTTTTTCTTATTTTTACTAACCGATAAACCCCTTAAAATGTGTTATGTTGGTAAATGGCAACAGTGCAGAGACGAGACGGGCTTGAAGCAACCACATAACTTGTTAATAGCAGGAGACTTGGACTGTTCTTGTACTAGGTATGAAGATATGTCCTAGGAATGTTGTTTTGCATATAACCCGAGTCCATCTTCCGACAATTGACAAAAAGCATCTCACCAAGTCTTTAAATTTAGTGTTACCTGTGGCTGTTACATCATCTTAACGCTATTCCTATAATAATCACTAAACAACTAATTTTAAACGGGTTATATGTGTCCAACAATATGTAATTTGTCACATGCACACACATAAGAAAAAACATTACGATTCCTCCTTAGTTCGTGTTTATTTATTGTATACTGATTTACAACGAACAGTCAATAGTCACAATCTTGTTATATTTTGTAAGTTTTTTTATTAATCAGAATCTGAAAAAGATGCTGGTATTGCTTTGAAATATTGTTTTTTTCAAAAATAAAAATAACCTTCGTTAATGTTTAAAAAAGTGTGTAAAGTAGTTTCTTGACTATTTGACCCAGAAATTTAATGTTAAAAGAGGGTACGTGAGTTTCAACTATAAAAACTTACAGTAAAATCAATGAAGAGCATTCTTTTGATTACTACAATCAATTGTCTACATATTTCCTAAAACACTATACCAGTAAATTCGTAGATTTTAAAAGAAACACAGCAAACTAAAACTAAATTTCTTTTCTTTCGTTTTCATTTGAATTACTCAATTTTATTCTGCTCTCCTGAACGGTTTTTTTTCATTTCTGAAGGTGTTTCTTTAATGGTTCATGCTTGTTAGAACTCAATGGATGAACATAGCGCAGCCAAGCGGCATTTGTGCGAATCATGTCATATTCCATTAGAGTTGAAATTTGCCGAGAGGAATACAACATAATGATATTAATCAAAATTAATTACGCGAAAGTTGTGAGTTATTAGGCTCGTTTGTAAACATAATGCTGGGATAGTAAACACGGGGTAGGGGACATAATGTATGGGTTGGCACGCATGGGTGCGTTTGTTCCTGTCAGTGTATATCACACACAGCGTCCACAGGAGATACAGCTGTTTCGAAGCAGCCTTGCTGGTGCTGTTGTTATCTGGAGTTCTTGGCCAATCAGTGGGTCCTAATATATAATACGAACAGACGTTTTATTTTTGTATTTTTTTTTTATTTGTTATTAAACACACACACACAATAATGCGTTGAAGGTTGCTAGAAAAGGGCGTAGTCCTATTCACAATTTGTATCTTGCAACCTTCTAAACATAATAACAATACATTAAAATATATCCATAAATAAGCTAATTTTTGTTATATGTTACGTATTAATATTATTATTATAATTTTTTATTTATTCTTATATATATTCATTAATAAATTACAATGTGTGCGTTTTGTTATGCCAATAATCTCAACACATTAGTTTTAGTCAACTTTTATCAAAACAAGTTTCAGTTTTGGTGGAGGTGCCTGGTCTCTCTCCTTTTAACACAATCTTGATTATATCTATTCAGAAAAACAACATATCTACTTAAACATCACAGGCATGTTGTTCCATGCGTGTGCGTGTGCGTGTGCGTGTGCGTGTGCGTGTGCGTTTTAGTCATATTTTAACAATCAAGTTATAGTTTTGGTGGAGGTGCCGGGTCTCTCTCCTTTTTCACAATATTGATTACATCGATTCGGAAAAACATCATGATATCTACTTAAACGTCACATGATGTATTATGCGTGTGTGAATGAATGTGTGGACAGTGGCTACGATTCACCCGTCTTGTCGGCAGCATCGGCAAGGCTGCCTCGGCACAACTGTATACAATTACTGTCAATACCGCACTGCAGTTGTAGTGTTGGTTCTACAACTGTAACGTATACAAATTTTTAATTAATTTGTTTTTAATATGTATGCATTGATTTAAGTGTTGTTTACTTTGATAATTAAAATTATTAAAATTTTCCGCGATTGTGTAATTAATTAACATTTGCATTCAGTACCAAATTTCGTGTATTATTCCTTATTAGTTCGACAATATTAAACAGAGGCTGGTCAGGAGCCTAGCAGAGGTTTTCTCAGAGGAACCAGTCGACATATTGAGCCATTCAGTTTAATAACTAGAGTACAGTTGACAATCAACTTTACTAACGTAACTTGCGAACGGTATGCAGTATGGAATGGTCGAGATGGTTGAACATAACATTTTAATCTTGAATATTTAGCACATTTATTTTTAAACCAACTAGTTCGTAACATTTTGAATCGGATCGTTAAAAAAACCAGTCGGGACTTTCTGTGTGATAGTTGTATATGTAATTATGACTTTCATCTGTTCGTTAGTCTTGTGGTTATCGTCTCTGCTTCCAATGCGGATGGTCCTGGGTTTGATTCTTGCTTTAAGAGGAGGGTTCTGTGAAAATTGGCCTAGTTTTGTTTTTTTTTCCCACAATTTTTTTCCCTTATTTTACAATTTTACAAATTACATGTTTTATCAGTTTAAATTACAACCTTTATATTATTAGGTTGTTAGTATTGTAATATCTCAAATAAGTTATATTTCATTTTTCCGCGCGGCTTTACGGGCACTTTTTGCACTTACGCCCTAAAACAGTACATATATATATGTATATCAGTATACAAATCCCTACTCCATTTTTCTGCTTCAACCTAGAGAGCTATTTTTTTTAATGAATTAAAGACAGAAATGTGTTCCACATTTGGTACATTTTTCAAATACATCCATACAGATTTTGGAAAAAATTTATCATCAGCAATATAAAATTAGTATGAAATTCATAAAAAGGCAATTATCAGTCAGACAGAAAATACAAACTATTGACAAATCTAATTACCAATTAATGTTCTATATGTTACTGGCTTAAAGTAAAAAAAAAAGTAAAAATTGAGAAAGGAGTAGTATTTTTACTCAATGCTAGCAATTTTGGACATTTTGGACGTTAAATCTGTAGTTTTTTTGGAAATTACAATTTTTTTTACAGAAAGTTGTTTCGAGTTACAAAATACTTTGTGTAAAAATTTCAAGCTATTTGCTCTTAATCTATAGAAGATAAGATTTTCACAGAACCCTCCCCTTAAGCACAGGTTTTTTTAACTTATGATTTGAGTCCATCAGTTCTTAACTTAGGAATGTATTAACGGGGACTTTGGAGCTATCCTAGCAACGAGCCACCTAATAAATTCTAGGGTTGCTCCAAATCAGCCTGGTTGATTCTGGTGTTGTCTGCGGGTGGAATCGTGTCCAGCTTGATTGATCGCTGTTTCCTTCTTAAATATGCCGGACTCTAGTTGGTCATTGTTCGCTCGTCGATGCCTACAGGGTTGGCTTGGTCGGCTTCAAATATAATCTCTCCCTCTGAAGATTAGTTTCGTGACTGAGTGGGTAGACTCTAAATACTAATTTATTTTATTTAGGATACACTTAATGTTTGACGGAGATGACAAAAAGTACTGACAATATTATTGTGGTTCGAGGGAATCAGATGACTTATAATGATGTGGTCTTCTTGCGTGTGCACTTGTAGACGCGGCCGGATACAAGCCTTGTTTTAGAGCTGGCCGTCACAAGTGTAAGTTGAGAGTTGACCGCGACAATAAGAAGAAGAACAAGACCACTCGGCTCCACATCGTTAGTTGTGGTCAGATCATAGCGAGACACTCGTACCCAAGACGCAGGAGATCACGCACTTTATCATCCAGAATTACTTCTTCTCACGCAATCATGATAAAAATACTTTTTTTATTCGTTTTTTAAAAGTCTATCCACTCAGTCATATAACTGATTTTCAGAGGAAGACATTAAACCAAAGCGACTAATTCAACCCTGTTGGCCCCGACGCAATCAACGAGTGAGCGATAACAAACCAAAGATCGATATTTTTTTTAATAGGAAATATAGCAATCAGTGGTGGACAGTGCGAACACCCGCGGATCAACACCAGAATCAACAAGGCCGATTCAGAACAACTTTGAATTTAATATATTCCTCGTTTCTTGGACGGTTTACTAATTCCTAAGACGAGAACAGATGGACGTAAGTCTTAATCAGAATTTAAAAAACTTCTGACTAGCGGGAATCAAACCCTAGACCTTCTGCATTGGAAGCACAGACGCTATCCACAAGATCGACGAGCCACTTTATTGAAAAGATTTGATTAAATACGACTGCTACTCTATCGGAATTGACTTTATACGGTTAAGAAACCATACATTATATTTTCATTACAAATAGTGTTTTATTACGGCAAATGATCCCCATCAACATTAAGGCCACGCGTAATAACAGAGTTTTGGTCATATCTCAAGAACTGGAAAACATCAAACAAGTCATTAAGTACAGTAGGCATAATGTTGCTTTGTTGGAAATATAATAGCATGCATGAAAAATTATTCAAATGTATAATAATCGGTACGATTTTTAATTCAAATATACATTTGATTAATGACATCTCCATATAAAAACTTGTTTGACAAAGCATTGGAATCGTTTTTCATGCAACGAGGTGGAGATAGTGGTATTACCAGAGTCGATAAAGAAGCGTGGGAGGTCCCCTTACTCCCAAGTCAAAACGGAATCTAACGTCCTGCGCGCTGAGAGCGGCTCCAATGTGAAACTAATAAAAGCACTGCACGCTAAAGACGGTCAGTAGATTATCGATGTGCAGTGACGCTGCAATCAATAAACAACAGACGAAGCGTCAAACTTCAATTTTATTTCAATCATGTTAGCCCTGGGCCCTAGTCTTTTAAAAAGATTTACTTTTGATTTATTATTGTACTATAAAGTGTTGCCTAGGCGTCACTGACATTTTCGTGCGAAATAATTTGAGATATGTCTTGTTCAAGCCTAACGGACGTAAGTGTAGCCTAGGCCCAAGGCCACAATACAGTTTTCAGACGTAAGTACGCCCTTGGCATTCAAATCGAAATCTTGAACAATACATATTGTCGGCCTAGCTCTTAAGCTTAGGTCTACTCCATCAGAAATATCCTCATTAATAAAGAGAGTTTGCTTTATGCCAAAACATTCGCCAACATTCGATCGTATTTAATATTTTGACGTTTCCGCCATTTGTCGTCATCGACTGTTAACTACTAGTAGAAAAGTGACGTAGTTTTAATGAAGTAGTTCCATCAATCGTCACACAGAGTCGCGCGGAACGTTAGATTCCCAACGCCAAAAACCGACTTTTTATTTAACCCAGGGCAGTATAGGGAGTTGGAGGACCTCCCCAACGGGGAAACTTCTTTATCGACTCTGGTATTACCATACTTGTTTATCGCTGGCTTTTGTTCTGACAAACCACATTTCTATTATTTCTCGATTTGGTATTCTTAATCACTGTTTGGATGTTTTGCAGCGTTCTGGAGATATGACCAAAAAACTGTTATTAAGCGTGGCAATGAATATTAGTAGGGTTAATAAAAGAATATGTATAGAAAATTTGTTATAAATAATGTCTTGTTACACAATCTTGTTGTATATTATTAGGTATTATTTCAAAAATTGTTTGTTTTTTGTTTGTTTTTTGTGCCCATTTGAGTTTTGTTAAGTGTCCCCCTTAAAAATCAGTTTTTGTAACTGATTGGAATAAACTTGCAATATATCCAAGACCTACATTTGATTTCTCGATTTGTTTAATCGGGAAACACTCCCGTAGGTGTAATTGATATTATTAACTACAATTTAGAAATTAAAAAAGTCCGCCCCAACCGGAATCGAACCACGGATATAGTAAATAATACCTACATTTGAATTTTGCAGGATTACTAATTCCATGTTAGTGATTCTGGGCCTGAGCTCGAATACCGTGTTAGTTCTGGGTTCCAGCGCCGATTAGCGCGGCCTGCCAACCTCAAAGCCCCTCGTGTTATAATCCCCCCCCCTTCCCCCCCCCCCCTCCTGTGTATTGAACCAGGCCAACGAGGAAACCCCGTAAATTCACCATTAAAACATATTACATGAATTCGTTCCGCCAGCTATATTTTATTTATATTTTATCTGGTTAGTTCGGGGGGCTGTGGACGGGATGGCTCTCGGCCAAGTATGTGTCGGCTCGAACTGGCGTAACAACCGTCGTTCTGGGGTGGGGGGGGGAGGGGGTTATAATAGAATCTTCCGTGGGCCTCGCAGAAACATAAATATGTATGGTGGACATGGACCTCGCCATCTCGCCTTGAGAACGCACAGTTTGACCAGCTGTGACTAGGCCATGTTGCCTTCTCCAGCTATAAGTCAAAGATGATCTAGAAATACACGGTTGAAGTCAATACCATATGTCATAGAACTTTCAGAACTTTCAATGGAAGTTTGCTAATAACTTGGTAGAAGGGTCTTCGGGTGTTGACCTATCAGAAGGCCAATAGTTTGATGTATAGAGCTATCCTATGCATACTTGAAGTAGGCAGTGGATGTGGCAACATGTTCTGGAATATGTAGCAATATTAATGAGAGATATAGTATAGACAATGTTGATAGTAAAACATTAATTATAAGTTACAAATACTATTAGATAAACGCTAGCATAGCTAAGATAGAGGACGAAGAACAGTCGCCAACGTTATTTTACTATGACCAACGAATTTGGTAAAATAGTGCACAAGCGATCTCTATAGCATTTGTTCTAAAATTTCGTTCGTAAAAAAAAAAACACTTCTTTGAATAATCTGAGATTTTGTTACACTGAATGAAATGAAAAGAATAACGACTAAATATTAAGCTAATATAAATTGATTATTATTAGTAGAAGTAATTTAAAAAGTGCACAGGCGATCTCTTAAGTCAATGATTTAGTGATGCATTTGTTCAAAAATTGCATTCATAAATAAACACTACTTAATATAATCTGATCTTTTGTTACACTGAAAGATATGAAAACGAATGCAACTGAATATTAAGTTGATCTCCCGAACTTTGCCATCGATGTTGAACGCAAAATTTTAATAATTTTTAAATTGAAATAAAACAAAAAGAAATAAATTCAACTTTTTAAACACAATCCTCGCAGTCCCCTAACATAAAGGTGTCTTCTTAAAATTGTGATTTGAAATTTAACTTCACTTCCAACGATTCTTTCAACATTTTCCTAGTTAACCAAACCGAAGTAGTCTAGTTTTTATTGGGCAAGGTTTCTACCATGAATATTTGTTAAACTATGTTCCGTCCCAGTAATAATTGGATCCTGTTCAACACACCTCGGCCAATTATAAAACGTGATCGAGACCCGGCACCTCCACCAAAACTTATAGATGATGTTTGACAAACATCTGCTGCTGTTGGATTTAGTTGGTGCATTTAGGCAATGTTTAAATAGTTTAATAAATTAAATTTTAACCTTATTAAATTACACTCAATTCAGTTTAAATTAAATTAATTTAATTTAATTCAGTCTTCATTTACGTCAATGCTCTTTTGCATTTGATTTCAATAAAACTACGAATAAAATTATTACAATTTTTAAATTATGCTTAATTAAATGGAGTTTCATGCATACAGGACAATTCGATATTTTCACATGATATACACAAGTCTTAATTTAATCGTTATGCCCCTCATAGATAAAATTGAATTTTATTAAATTTAATACATTTAAATGTAAAAACTGCCATACGTTGTTCCTGTTTTATCACTCAATCTAATGTATTATATAATCAGTAACCAGAATTAAAAAAAAACATGTTTTTGAGTTGTCACTTCATTTACTCTTTATAAGCTGGAAGGCATAAATAACCGTTTAAGAACGAGAAACTAAGAAGCCAAAATAATGGAAGTTTAAATATTAAAAAATAACGATTGTGGTCTTGTCATTACTTAAAACACAAATACTGCGTGTACGGATGGATACATACAAATTTTTACTTTATTTTAAACAATATTCAATCAATGCCGTCGGCGTCGAAGCATATTTGAATTGAAGTGACATACAATTATTATTAATGCACCTTATTAAAAAACAGTTCTTGCAATTGAGTGCAAAATTAATAATATAATTCAATAAAACAGATTATATTAAGAGAAATAAAATACAATTATATACTTATTTATAAAATGTGTTGCTCATTTTAAGGGATGGGTTAGTGTAACAGTCGTTTAATGTATGTTCGGTTTAACGGCACCTATCGAAATATAACGTTCATTTATTTACAGCAAATTGGCTCCTTTGTTGGTCACAAAAATATGTTGTTCTTATCCAATTTTTCTTGTAATTTTGCAGCTAATTACCGCGAAAATTCCGTTTCCATTTTAAATTGTTCCAAATTATTTGAATCTTTGAAACTCTGATTGTGGTTGGTCAACGAGGTTTAACAATTCTACGTGGAGTTGTTTACTTCAACCATTGCTTTGTGAATAAAAAAAATACAGATATTAGTCTCAGAAAGAGCCACTTTACACGTCCGAGTTATTCTACATCTTGATAGTTGACTAGGCTCGTAGAAATGAGGGGGTGAAGGCAGTAAGATGAGACAAACCAATCCATACCGTATGGTTATGAATGAAACATCACAACTACACCTGGCAATCCTCTGTATATCTGTCTGTCAGTCGACCGAGGCGGGAAAGCGAAGTGGCCTGTTAATAACAGTTGCGCTGTCATTATCCTCCCTTGTTCGTGATTCCATGCAGAGATGATCAAGCAATCTGTTGACGCCGTCACGAGACGCGACCGTCTTTTGTCTCCGAGGAAGATTCACTAATCACTTCCCAGAGAGCTTCTTCAGATAATTGCCAAAGCACTCGCTCAGCCAGAATACTATTTCTTGATGTGTTTGTGTGAGAGTTTCCACTTGAATGCTCATTACAGACTACAAACAAGACGGTACACTGTAATCTGTGACGTCACGTGATGTCTGTCTGTCTGTCTGTCTGTCTGTCTGTCTGTCTGTCTGTCTGTCTGTCTGTCTGTCTGTCTGTCTGTCTGTCTGTCTGTCTGTCTGTCTGTCTGTCTGTCTGTCTGTCTGTCTGTCTGTCTGTCTGTCTGTCTGTCTGTCTGTCTGACTTCCTCTTCTACAAGAATGCACGTACAGTCCCCGGACATTGCATTTCGTTCCATTATTTCAAACCAACCGTTGCTCTACGTGTAACGGAACTAAAAACAAGGCATAAACAAGGCGAGGCCAGCTGCAGTCAACCATATTAGCCACATAATCACCTCTAGGCGGCGGGAGCAGCGAGAGGTCGTTTACTGCGTTCATCACTGTGGCAAGTCCAGAGCACGAGCCGGCGAGGGCTTATGCTAATGTGCATTGTGTTGTCTGATGAACACAGCAACTAGAGATGTCGATACCAAGCTCGGTTCAAAGAGTTATTAGAAGAATTGTTCTGTCCCAGATAGGTTTCCGGCAATGTTTTTATACATCAATGCATCCTACTATCTACAAGTGTAGTATTCTGAAATAAGTAAAAATTATTTTTTGTTAAAACACATGGACATACTCATCTGAAAGGAAATAATGATTATGTGATAAGGAGGTTGATAAAATGGGAACAATAACGATTAAGAAAATAGGAAATAATACAATTTTTGAACAAAGACAAAGTTATTTTTTTTTAAATATGATGTCATTAAATATGTAGATTATAAAATATAAAACGAAGTTCTAAGAATGCTCTATAGTAGTTTTGTGTCAAAAAACGAAACACAATGATGAAAAATGACAAGTCTATTGAATTTACTTGCGCAGCTCACGCTTGCTTGTTGTTTGGGCCCAGGGCAATCTGGGCCCGGGGTAGGATTGGCCCAGAGCATGGCTCTGCTAATCGTACAAGACGATTCAAGATAAAAAGTCGATCTCGCAAACATCAGCTAGAAAGAGGGAGTATATTTCTTCCCGAATCTAGAGGCAAGCTCTGGCAATCATCGTCTGGGACACCTCTCTTTTCTCTTGACGACCTCCCCGGTGACGATGACAGTGACACAACGAACGATGACAAAGACTATGACGACTGCGACGTGAGAACCCCCTTTCCTCCCCCTTCCCGTGGCTGGTTCTGACCTTCATGGGCCCCTCCTCCCCAAACCCCTTAGGCTATAGTGATGCATTATGACCTAACAGTTGACGCGTTCTTAGCCTAAATAAACCAATAAACCAAAAAATTCAGAAAGATATTCACGCAATAAGTTGCTTATTTAAAAAAATCTCGTTTTATTTGTAAACAAGAAGTGATTTTGATGGCATATTTATCCAAATCAAACTTTTTTTTGCAACTCTGGTATTGGTGGAATAAATTACAGTGCTTCATTATATGACTAAAAAAATAATTACTCTCCAAAACAAAGCAATATAAAATATTTATGAACATATTATCTTATATATTTTGCTTCAAATCCAGTGTACCATTCTAGCGTTGAAAATGCTGCAATGTGAGCCCCCCTTTCCACAGCCTTGCGTCAAATAAACACGTCCGATTGCACCGCCCTGTGAGTGTCCTAGCTACCGTAGCACAGCTGCAGTAAGACGTGATGTTCTTGCAACCCGACACTCGGACTAACGAGTAAAGCAAGAAAACTACGACAACCTCTAAACAAATAAACTTGCAAAGATAAATGTTCGTTTCGCGATTTCACATCGCCAAGTATAATTTATGTGAGCATTTTAGAAGTCCACACACTGAGGGGAAAGGTCATTGGGTTTATGGGTCAATCTACAGAGAGCAGCGATAAATTAAGAGCTCAGGAGGCGAGAAGTTTTATTATAAACTATGTTGCAGTTGGTACGTGTGTGATATATTTCTTTAAACTCGATTCCGTGACTCGTTGTATTTTTATGTTTTCTTTGTTCATAACATCTCGGAATTTAATTTTCGCTGCACATGGTTCAACTTTGATTTTGATTTAATAATTTAAGGAAGTAAATGGATCCGCATACAGCTAAACAACATACATTTAAGTACGTTTACTCTTTTACTTATTTATTTAACTTACCAAGACTCTGTAGCAGCCATTATTAAGAAATAATGAAATAACCGAATGAATTGAAACAAATTGTATTCTTATTCATATTAAATATACAATCATAATAGATTGCCCAGATGGTTTGTAACTTTGTGCACGCCACAAAGTTGCAAATCTTTCAAACATCAACTTTAATTTTAAAGAAACAATGGTTTGGATGGCTTTAAAAGTTGCGTAGATACTTAAGAAGAAATGAGACTGATTAGATGTTCGACGCATTCCCATTCCTTAAGCCATAAATTACATGAGAATACGTTTTGTGTAACAGTTAATAATATTCAAATGTAATTCCTTATTTTAAGAGATTTTTAAAACTTATTACACATAAGTCTGATATGCCACATTCCATTAGGGTTCTTTTACCTTTTTAACCGATTCAAAATATTTCATAATGTGATTAATTGTCATGTATGTTCTAGAATCAATTTATAGTAAATTGCTTTTACAAATAAGCTGCCTTACTTCGTAACTAAGTAATTATGTAAAGTATCAAACATTTAAGACTAAAATTGTCTGAGAAAATTGAAATATGGAATAATGAGCCCGCCTGCCTCCTCTTAATCAATAAATTGCTCCTGGAGGGGGGGAGGTAAGGGGGTAGGGTGCTACAGATACGGTCGGGGTCATGCAAAGTAGAAATAATTTTGTATCGGAAAAGGTTTACAATTTCTGTATTTGGTACAAAATCTTATTTTGACTCTTTGGAAGCTAGCCCTGCTAACCTGAGAACCTAAGTAACTAAAACCTTTATGAATCATCCTAGTTTATTTATTTTATTCATTTATTTATTTTACATCTATACTATTTAGTTAAAAAACTTATTTACAAAGAAGGATAACTAAATATATATAACTACATAGATGTAGACACAACAATGAACTACAGTTAAGTAAATTTTTGAAACAGTAATATTACAACAACAATGCATTAAAACACAACAATTTTGATAACAAATTCAAAAAGGATATTAAATGCAAATAATTAATGAATCAAATATAAAAAGGGGTGAACCAATGACACGTAATCATACAAATTATTACCATTTATATTTATACTGCCAAAAATAAATACATACACACACACACGGCCAACATACAACGCAAGGACGTTGTCCGCTTTCTAACCTAAGAGCTCACACAAGATTATTTTTAGACGAGTGAGCGCAGCGAACGTAGTCTTTCCTAACGCTATACTCGATCGGGCCATGGCCGTGAGCTTTGTCTGTATGTCTCTCCGATCCCATACGGCCGAACGGCCAAATAGATTGAACTGAAATTTTAAACAGACATCCATGACCAGGTAACTGAGAACTGCTAACAAAATGAGCACAATCCATTTCGATTTAAACATACAAGAAATAATAAACTGAAAAATAGACTGCCAATGTATAGAAATTTATTTAACTACAATGAGAAAAAATATTTTTTGTTTGTTATTTACCTGGCTGTGAAATGCCGTGCTCATGCAAGGTCTATCGAATGTTGAACGTCAAGGTACCCCCAAATTCCGCTCGTAGATTGAGTAAACCTTGTAATATTTTCACGTATTTCGTACTGGCTATGATTTCCATAGTATTGTCACAGATGATGGACTACACTGCGTTTTATGCATTTCAAAACATGTTTAATAATTTTTAAAATACAATCCAGAAATTACAAAATCTTTTTCGACAAGGGGATTGAACCCACGTCTCCCACATTTCGGCTTAAGGACGCCTTGGCCAACCAGACTAGGGAAACGCCAAAGTCGTTGTTAGACGAGTGAGCGAGTCATGTGTTGAGTACCCGGCAATATTTGCATATTTAGGTAAGTTTGATAATTATATTCGTATAAAAAATAGGGTTTTAAAGTTTAGTTGGTGTAAGGGCGCGTCAACTGTAAGGCCATAATGCGCCACTCTAGCCTATGATAGGCTAGGGAGGCCGAAGGTAGGGGAAAAAAGTAATGTTACCGGGTACTCAACACATGGCTTACTCACTCGTCTAACAACGACTTTGGCGTTTCCCTAGTATAGCTAAAGGCGCTTCTCACGAGAGGCTAAAATACCAGGCACGATTCCCCAAAACAGACCGACGACACACACTTTATTAACAGGCTTGACGTGAAGGTTTGTACAGGGAGATTTTAGGGGTATTGGCACCGCCGCGGACATGGTTGATCGCATGTTTGCTGCAGACACACAATATATCCCCCCCCCCCCTCACAACGAGGGAAAGTAATTGGGCGTGTGCAAACAGCGAATTCTCTAACCTCATGTTTACGAAAGAAATTGAACCGTTCAACATTAATAGGAGAGTAGACTGAGCTAATTTACCGTTTTGATTGGGTCTCGCATCTTTTCTGTATTCTCTGCTCATCCTTGCGACCTCAATTACTTCCGTGGGCGGATCTAAATGATCGGTTCTGGTGTATTTACTGAGGGAAGGTTCGTTATCTGTGGAGATTCGTCCGCCTTCATGAGCCAGCATTACCCCCCCCCCCTGGCAATATCGGACTGGGCTAGAGATTTACTAAGAGATTTGAGAGGTAGGGAGGAAATCATGGTCGACTTGTGAGTTTGAACAGGATTGGTAAGTTTGCTTGACGCAATCATAACTGATGTTCGATTATGAAATGGTTTGGTGACCTAAATACGCGATGAAGAGATAATGAAGTCAACGGGGATATCTCCGGGTACAAGGCAAGGGACTTTTATGAGCCTGGGTTTCAAACACCAGTATAAAGCATTTTCATTTTCGTTGTATTAAATGGCCCTTTATAACAAATTGTGTCTTAAAACTGTGAACAAATAAATACACTCAAACACGCAAAAATATGCATTCCAAAATCACACCCCTTTTTTGCAATCAGCATATTTTATCCAAACCATTTGCCCAAATAACGAAACGAAATCACTTTTTTGTCCGTCCGTCCGTCCGTGCGTGTGACTTGTCTTATTGTAAAAACTGAACACGAACTACGCTTTAAATGCGTTTTTGTTGATATAACCGTTCAACGAGGATGACAAAGTATGTTTTTGGTGACCCTGGGGTCAAATTGAAGAGCTAATTCCATCAACATTGGGTGATATACATAGATATTGAACCCTATTGTAGGCTAGATTAGCAGTCGGTGGTCCACTTCCGTGACAATTAGAAGCCATCTGAAATTCCATTTACATGTTAATCAAATGGGAGCGATTTGTAGCACAAATAGTTCTCAAGATTGCCGCCAGGTTGACAGGTAAGCATTCCAGCCTTTAAAACTAAATGATTACTAAATTCCCATATGCAATAACTTTGTATTGTTTCTGTTTGTTACAATACCATGCTGACAAGCTAAAAATACATATCAAACAATCCCGTAAAATACTTTATTGCATTAAAAAAAGCATCAATTAAAAACGCCAAATCGCCAATCTTGAAATGGGCCGATTGATCTTCAATTTGTTACGCTCGCGCTGTAACGGAGGTATAGGAGACTGCTAATTAGCTATATAGGGGTTCAAATATCTATGTAATATTACCCAACCCGGCGCCTCCACCAAAAACGAGAATATTGAATCAGACGTAAAATAAGTTGAATAAAAGCTTCACGACCTTCAATAATGTCGTTTTTAATGGTTATTTATAACATGGTTCAAAAACAAATTAATAACAATGTATTAAGAGAATTTAAACCAAACATGAATCTAAGCTAGAGAACGCACGTTTGTTATAAACACTCAGAAAAGATGGGAGAAAGTTTTTCTTTTTAATTAAATATTAAAGAAATATTGTTGTACTGTGTTTAGACGGCATTCCAATCATGAATAAAATTGAGTAACTTAGTTTATTTTATCTTTCGTTTATAAACTTCGGTTCTTGGAAAAATTCCACCCCACAAAAATCATTGCATTGAAATATTATATAAACAGAAAACGAACATTTCTGAAAGTATTTCAGCAAGTATTATTTAAAGCAAATATGCTGACAAAATATCGCTAAAGATTAATAATTTTATTAGTTATGCTTTAATTATTGCAATGGTATTGTGACAGTGTAATTAGAAGAACACCTGTATGTTCTTTCAACCACAAATGTTGAATTCTTCAGTTCACTGATTTAACTAAAGACATTTTTCACCTCACCTCGAGGCATACAACGTTCTCTAACGTGTTGCCTCGTCATATTGGTCCACGGTTTGTATCTAGATAACCCCGGTTCCTCCGTAGCCTACATCTAGACAATAGCCGGCATTAACCTAACCGCACAGAACGCGTCATGGCGTATTAACTCCCCCTCTTCATATTTACCCCACAGACATTATAAGCACATCACAGACGTGGAAGTCGCAACTAAGAAATCTTCCTCGGAAACTGTCGACTCCAGCGGATCAAAGTCTTAGCGACGAAACTCAAACGAAGCCAAGATGAAAATTTTATCACCGTTTTTCTCATGAAAACTTGGCAAGGGAAGGGTGTTCATTTCCCTTTTGATTTTATTTTCAATTAGTTTGTACGGTTTGCAACGAATGACGGGGAATTGAATGTCGCATGACTCGGACGGTTAAGAGAGTATGCTGAGGCTAGAACGTAGGCGAGTTTACGCGCTCAGCTTTCTGGATTTTTCGGGTAAACGGTTTATAACACCATTGTCAAATTTCACACAAACATTTATAAAGAATAAATCTATGTTATCCATTATGCGTATTCCTAAATTAATTCATTGACTTTGAATTAAAATTTAGTGAAATCACCAAAATTTACTCAAATTTGGTCAACTTTGTGAATTTATTCCAAGTGAACAGATTTTTTTAACTCAAATTTCCATAATGAATTTCAACGTTTAAATCAATGTTAAGAGCGTTCACCACCCCTTTTTTAGGCAATTTTCTGTTTGCTCGGCTGAATGACATCACAGTTGTTAGAAATTTTGAACATATCTCAAGAAAGTGAAAATAAAGGTTTCTATAGTAACACATTCCTAAAATTTGTTTTGAAATAATTTATAAAAAATAAATTAGATTTCACGAATTTCAATTTTGTTAAAAAGTCCAAAATTGACTATATTCGTGAATTTTTTCTGGCTGATCAAGTCAAAATTTTGAAAATCTATGACTGTTGGAACGTCCATGAATGCTTTATTGACAAGTTTGCAAAATTGTATATACGTAGGATGCTTTTTGGCCGAGCAAACCGCTATTTACTAACTATCAAAAGGGTGGTGAACCCTCTTAACGCGCAGGTTAATTTGGTTTTATCGTAAGATAAACGGTTTGGTAAGAATTTTCAGAATTGTAATCCATGTTTTGGATTTTCCATTTTTTCACGTTTTGGACTTATGTCTCGCAATGGATCTTTAAGGCTTATTTTGTGCAACCAATTACGGATATCAATATAAAAGTACTTTATTAACATCCATTCAAAATTTGGTAATGATATTACCAACCGTTCAGCAGAAATCATCAACACCTGTTTGCGCGCATTTGAGTTGGGCCAAGCTCAGCGTACCCTCTTAAGAGAGGGTTAGCTTGTATTGGATGTGATCTACTTGTGAGTGGGGATGTAAGTCTATTGGGTGGATTAAGAGCGGCGCCCGGGTGTAGTCCTATGCCAGGGGGTCTATTTACTTAGTGACAACAGCCGATCGACAGCAGAGTCAATAATTGACCGACACGACAACTTTAGTGAGAAGAGCAAGTGAGAACTGCCACCTCGAATTTTCATCATACCAAATAAAACAGTAATTACTTACATTTTCTGTATGAAATGTTTATAAAGTCAAAGAAACATTGGCAGACGACATTTTAAATGTAAAATGTGTAATAGTTGCCAATACACAGCTTAAAAGCTTGTTTAGCTGCAGTCAGATGCGTGCAGCGTTGAGCCAAGTGTATAAGCTTTTTATTGGTATTAATTACACATTTGACATTTTCAAAGCCGTCTGACAATGTTTCCTTAAAGTAATGATCGACTACATACAGCAATTGTAAGAAATTATTATTTAATTTGGTATGATGAAAATTCGAGGTGCTTACTTGCTATTCTCACTAAAGTTGTCGTTTCTGACGACTATTGTCACACAGTTAACAGACCCTCAGGGCGCCCGGGAAACATGGTAGTCATGGCGCGGAGATAGGTATGGTTTGAGACTCGGCAAGCAAGAGTAACTGTAATTAATTTGTTAAACTGTCCACTACGCGAATTAAAACAAAAATAACAATATTACGATGACATCGGCCATCTTAAACTGGTTTATTAGCAAACTTACATTAACATGACAGTCAACTTATAATTCAGTTGAAATTACAAATCACGATTAATCATCATTATATTGATAAATATTAACTTTGTTAAATGTTCTCAATTTAATTGTAGTGGACATTCTTACAAAGCCAATAACAATAGGCCTAACCACACTGCACTTCATCAAATTAATTTCATTTATTTCTTTATTAATGTCTATCCTATTCAGTTAAATGTCTGATTTACAAAGGAGGACAACCAAATAAATCTTATAACAGCATTAACAACAAAATTAGCTAAAAGTTAGAAAAATATAAAAGAGTTATATTACAACAACAATTTATTAATAACACAAAAAATATAGTCAACAAATTAAAAATGTTTGTAAAATGAAATTCATTAATAAACCAAAAAAAAAGAAAATATAAGAAAAATATCAATTAAAATCAAATGGGCCCGCACGTTGTTTGGCTGGGTCTACCAGTAAACCCACTAGGAACGTTCAAAGACAAACTAAGCCCGTCTGATCATTTATCTCGATGGTCGGAGTTCTTATCGTAAGCGAGATAGTCTCTCTGAATGCACGGTACGCTACGAGGGTATTGCACGTTGCATTCACTCTCGGCCAGGCTTATTCCCTGACTTACCTGGACTCAAGTGTAATCCCGCGATAAGACCCTAAACCACCGTTTGAACTCTTCCCCAAACTCATTAACAATTTGTGTGGGGGGGGAGGGGGGGGGGCACAGCGGGCAAACAGATGTTGTAGCCATATGGATGGTGGATGGTGGAAAATAAAATATTGTAATTAATATTTTGTACATAACCTTACCAATCTTAAGTTATTTAAAAAAGGTTAAGTATCCATTTAAAAATAATTACTTTTTTTAAATTAAAGGCATGATTACATGGGGATTACTCTCATCAACCCACACTCTCTTTCCCTACATCTCCCCTATCTTTTTCATTACCCCCCTCCCCCCTCAAATTTACCCGAGTTCAGCCATGCAATTTAAATGTGAATGAAAACAATAACGGTCGACCAGAATTTAGTTTGTTTGTTTATGAAATTATACCCAAAATATGCATTAATGCTATAAATCCCTTCTCATAAATGTCACGATTTTCTAGAATGGTTGTTCCAAGAATAGAATGACCAACCTTTTAAATTGTAGTCAGTCTGCCACGAATCAGTCTCACGAAGAGGTCAACAAAAGAAGAATCTCGGTTTTTCAGTTATATGATCGAAGTTTCTTAGCCAACAAATTATCGAAAAAGAAAACTAAATAAAACATTGCTTGAGTTTATCTAATTGGTGCGTTGCCAAATTAGTGTTTGTTCGTTGGTCTTGTGGTTAGCGTCTCTGCTTCCAATTCAAAATGTCCAGGGTTCGATCCCGCTAAATCAGAAGTTTCAAATTTAGATTTGGATTAAGTCCATCGTTTTTGAGTTAGGAGTTTGTAAACGGTGACTTTGGAGCCGCCTATCAACGAGGGCACATAATAACATTTAAGTTGTTCTGAAATCGGCCTTGTTGATTCTGCGTTGATCCGCGGTGTTCGCACTTCCATACCACTGATTGCTATATTTCCTATTAAAATATCTAAATTTGGTTGGTTGTCGCTCACTCGTCGATTGCGTCGGCTCCTACAGTGTTAGCTTGGTCGCTTTGGTTTACTGTCCCGCACTAAAAATCAGTTATATGACTGAGTGGGTAGACTCTCAATATGAATTTATTTATTTATTGCGTTCACACCGTGGCAAGTCACCCTAGAGAGATATTCAAGATTTCCTGAAAATCTGTATCGTATCCGGTATTGAGCGAACAATCATTCTCAACCAAAAAACCATACAAGAATGTTTCTATAAGTCTAGTGAAATTTGTGTCTTCGCTTGCTCCCCCAATTAGCCTAAATGCTCGCGGTGAAAACTTGTTTGTTCTTTTGTTATCACGAGGCCAGTGTTCATATCTCCGCACACCCAGCTTGTAGTTACCTCTCCCGCCGCCAGGGCGCTGGACTCTTGCCAGCCAAGCCGCTTATATATTCCACCAGGGGACACCGCACTAGCCTGAAGCTTGCGCCGATAAAAACTGCTCAGCGGGAAATGTGTTTGGTGTGAAACATTTAGGGATGTGGGACCCACCTCTTCGGGTGTTCTCAAGTTGATGACGCAACGCAAGAATGTGGTCTTACGTTTTACACATCACGTGATAAGCAAACCAAGGTTTGGTAATTAGACTCAATCTGCGCATTCTATTATTAATGGAAACTTATTAAATAAGGATTGTTTGTGACGGGTTTCGAACCCCCGATCTCCAGATTTTAGAATATTGCGTCAAATGGAAGTGGTAAATAGATTTATTGAGAACTTAAAGTAAGTGCATCTCATTACTTAAATGTACGATCACTCAAACATTGACATCGAGGTTGGCAGTAACTATGCGGTATATTTCACGAAAACAATACCAACAAGAAAACATTAAAAATCACCATTTTAACCAATTTATAACGAATTCCTTTTGATTTATACTTCAGTCAGTTACTGTAAAATATTATTCTTTTTACTTAAAATACTACATTCTAATCATAGAAATTATAATACGGTATTTTGTGGGACTGTTCGGATAGAGGATTTGAGGGTCGGAATCGGGTCCGGGTAGTAAACTGCATAGGGTCGGGTAGGGAAAAGACGGCCATTATAATACTGTCTAAAACGGATATCAAATTTTACTTCTGAAAAATCTTGTTTTTATTGAATGCCATTTTGTTGAATACAAGCGAAAAAATTATTTATAATTGTCTGGACCGGCACCTCCACCATTCCCCCCATTTTTTCAGGATTTTTTTTTCTTTTTCGGGTGGAACCCCAAATACCCGACTCTACACGATATTTCGGGTACCCGCACACCTCTAGTATTTCAGGGTTCATATTTGTCAAGTTGGCATGAATTCTCATATATTCCCGCGTTGTTGGTATTCTGAGCCGACACCGCGAATAACCCGCACACTTTATGTGCTCTACAATGCCAGCCGTGGTGTTTCTCCACGTCTCACCCGCGCATCGAGAACACTACACTTCCTACAAGCAACTATCTACATATTTTATATTAGAAGTGCACTCGTGTATTCTACTCTGGCGCACCTGCTGGGACAAGCAGGTGACATAATATTGTGCTTCTAACCTGCATCAGCACGAGGTCTTGTTACTTAAGTTGCGGAGTATTGCTCCATGGTTTACACAACACGTCTAGACCAATATAGGGGATGGTAATCTAAGCAGTTTAGCTGTGGGTATGATTTTCACCATCCGCAAACTGAAATTAAGTTTTTCCAGGTTTTGAATATTATATAAAAAAATGTTGAGATTAAAAATAATAACTTATTTCATAATATTTAATACTATCCAATATCCATGAATTACAAACTTTAACCCGACCGGGATGTGACTAGTTGGTCTTGTGGCTAGCGCCTCTACTTCCAATGCAGAAGGTCCAGGGTTCGATTCCTGCTATGAGCAAAAGTTTTTTATCTTCAGAAGTGGAATTAAGTCCATCAGTTCTTGGCTTATTAATATGTAAACGGTGACTTTAAAACCGTCCAAGCAACGAGGCACATAACAAATTATAAGGTTTTTCTGAATTTGTAGTTTGATTTTGAAGCTTAACGCGAGTTGAATCGTGTCCAGCTTAATTGATCGGCGTTTCCTTCTTGAATATTACGGTCTAGTTGGTAATTGGTCGCTTGTCGAATGTGTCGGAGCCTACAGGGTTGGCTTAGTCTGCTTTAAATTTAATGTCCCCACCATAAATCAGTTATGTGACTGAATGGGTCCACTCTTAAGGGTAAAATCTACCACCAGTGTTAAAACCACGCAAAATTACGTTTTTATAGTGATATCTCGAGAACGCTGCAAAATAAAGAAAAACCGTTTGCAGATAGCTATGTGGTTTTGTGAGGACTACAGCCTACACCATAAATATTGTAATGTGATGGTAATTAAAGTTTGTATTTGATATTTTATTAATTAAATGCATATTAGAAATATAAACCTTTTGAACTTTGCTTATTTGAAATATAAAGCTTTTACCTTTGAGACGCTAAGCAATATCCAATCAATCAATGAATCAATCAATCATTCAAACCACACCGATTATTATAGGTGAATGTTTTATGTTTTATGTTGCATGATATTGTTCTAACAAAACCACAGAGCTGTCTGCAATCAGTTTTAGATATTTTGCGCCGTTCTCGAGATATCACGAAAAAACTGATATTTTGCCTGGTTTTAATATTGGTGGTAGTCTTTAATCTTAATACTTTTTGTAAACCATTGTCCTACTTTCCAGAAAAACGGTTTACGAATATTGTCAATCTTTCGCATTTAGTCTTTGATATTAATATAAGGGTCTGGAATCGTCCCATTAGTCAAAACTTCTAGCAAAATAAGCAACAACATCACTCATTGGTGTAAAAATGCTTGCATGTAAGAACCTCTTTAAAACCAAACCATATAGCATGTATAATCTATGTAATTTGAGATAACGCTTATAGAAGCTAGCCTCCGTCCACCAGAAACCAACAATATATACAAACAACTGATGGCAATTTGTAAATAATGTTTTCATGAGAAATTAGTTACTTGATCAACTTCATAATTATAAAGTCATAAATATACTTCATACTAGGTGTGTTATGACTATGCCTGATCAGCATCTGCTACCCCTTCTGACCCTCCACGAACCAGTCAAGCGGAATACTAACTCAAATATCACGTATGGGTTAATTAAATATTCAATTTTAATTGGTATGGAAAATAATTAAGGTAAATTCCTGCTGCACAACTTTCAGTTTATTAATTAACTCATGTGTGGGTATGGGTGGGGGTGGTGGAGGGGGGGTTGGGGGAGGGGGTGGTTTGTTGTACGCTCGCAGCGCCAAACTGAAATACAATGATTGGAAGTTTTTGCTATGCACAAAAAGTTTTGACCTGGTTTCTGCATGAAAGCAGCTCAGGCACGCTGCGCCATCTTGGCTTAGATGTAGAAGAGTTTGTTGGAAAGTTATGCAAGTTGCCGTTTTTGTACCTCCGTGTTTCATGTTTCACTTGTGATGCATTGTGGGGGGGAGGGGGGGGGGCGTTTGAAAGTCGGGGAAGATTGCAGCGCAACAATCTTTTGGGAAAAACCAGCGTCGCGGAAGAAATGTTTGGAAAAGTTGTAGTTTTGTGTGACGTAACTATTACCTAGATGCTAGAACACAAGCGTTTCAACGGTGCAGGAGAGGGGGATGTTGTATGCGAGGGTTGGGCAAGAAACTACGGAAAGGAATATATTTTAAAAAGGGTTCTCTGAGGTAAGCGTGGGAAAAGTGCACTCTAGATTTCAGATGATTGCAGTTGAACGTTACTAATATCATCGCAAACGTCGTTTGATTCAGCAAAAAAATAAATTATTACCAAGGAAATTAAGCCTGTTATTGAACACAATATTCCCCTCTTCAGATGATTTAGGTTTGTTGCTGATAGCACAATTGTGAAGGGATGTCCGAGGGCTGTTTAAGAGGATTCATGCATTGCATTTGCATTAACGACTGCGGAAAACCTCGGGAAAAACCTTCAGTCGGGATTACCGGTCAAAACGGGATTCAAATCCGGGACCTCCAGAATCTGAGTTATGCGCTTAGTGCTCGAGTCAACACTATCGCTTGATTCAACAACTTTTTTGAACGTAAACGATAAGTTTTTAAAACTAGAAGAGACCCGGCACCTCCACCAAATACATGCAGCTATATCTTACGAGGAAAATGCGCACACGCTCAGCTTTTAGTTGATTGCAGCTAACTGTTTACTTATCATTATCAAATTTTGCAAGAATGTTAATGAAGAACGTTATTTTGATATCCACACTAGGTTGCAAAGAACCAGCCATGAACAATCATTGCGAGACATAAGTTTAAAAAGTCGGAAATAATTAAAAATCCAAAATTTAATTTCCAATTCGTGATATACTCATTTAACAGTTTTAACTTAAGTTTTTATTTATTTAAGTTGCGTATTCAACTTGATATAAACGTAAATTGTTGTTGAATAAATTAAAATATTAAAATAAAATATGTTTAGAGGAAGCCGGCGTGATTTGATGTTCGGCGCTTTCTTGTCCTGCAGCATAAATCATTACATTTGAATACAACTTGGCATACTTGATAATGAGGGACAATTGTACGCCCCTTTCAAACCAGATTTCAAATATTAATAATCATACATCACTAAGAAATTGCGTGGTTATTTGGGTGTTTTTAACTATTTTTACAGATTCTAAATTCTATGAAATTGAATTTATTTTTTAACGTTCCTTTTCCATAATCAACTAATGAAAAAGTTCTATTGTAGATTCCTTAGTAAAAAAATGTTTAACAATAATAAAAAAATCACAAAATAGATGCGACTTAAATTGGCTGATAAATTTGAAAGAGCGTAAAATGAGCATGCAAATGATTTTATTACAGAAGAGAATAGACGATTCATAAATAAATATATATTGTAAACAAATATGCTGTTATGTTCAAACATGTGTTGTTTGCTTCTACTGCTAACAAGATGCAATGGCGTTAAAGCTTCGCTGATACAGCCATGCTCCAACCTTCTCTCTAAACTAACAATCTAAACCGAGGCTAAAGCTAAACCCCCATCACATATTCGTGTTTCCTCATGCCCCAATACATTCTGATTTCCATGTGTGTACTCCAATACTCACACATCATAAATTTGATATCCACTGGCGAAAGGTAATTTCTGATTTTGAAAGTGTTCTCTTTTAATTCGACAATTCAAACGGTTGGCTTCGTACTTTCCCCACCGCCTGTTCAATGTGCAAACAGAATAAATTATAGCAGACTCTGGCCGGTTAAATTCGGTGCGGTCGGAAGCGATATTTATCGATCTTTTAGAGTCGAATCGTACAATAACTTTTCGAGTATTCTCGATAAGTTTATCGTAACTCGCAGAGGCAGAATAACACGGTTCGCTAAACCCCATGTGCCAAGCTGGAGTTGCGAGTTTCGACACATCGGTAATGTGACTATAAGTATGTTAAGTTAAGTCTTTGTAAAGCTTTATGCAAAGAACAAGTTTCCTTGGAGCTTACAACACACAATGTGACCTGGAATGGAAGTTTGGTCACAATGCACGTCTAGAAGATTGTGTTTTCGAAATTAGATGAGTTTCTCAAACAGTGACCTCTTTGATGTTGAGATTGGAAAATGTATAAAATATTTTGATTCTCAAAGGGAAGGGACGTTCTGACCGGTCGTGTTTAAAATTACGCTTTTGAAGTATCCAGGATAGATGTTTATCATAGTCGCAAATAATGTTTACCTCTGGCATTATAAGGGTTGTGATTTCTTATCTCAAGCTTATGCCATGTGGTATTTAAACAAAATTACTGTACGAAATTCCGGTATGAAAATTCATATTTCTTTAGAACTTAGTGTTATTCGTAAATATATTGAACTTAAAACTTCTTCAAAACACAATCCAGAGAAGATAGAAAACTTTTATATTTACAAGACAAACCTTTACTGAACATATTACCATGAATTTACGTTTAATTTGACAGCTGGACAAATCACATTGGATGGCCACAGGGGTCCATCGCACTAATCAGTACAAATTACAAATATGTCATGATACAATTACAAATATATTACTTGGGACAAAGGAAAACACAATATTTGCATTGCAAAACACGGGGTTTAAAAATACAAGAATCGATAATCGATGAAAAGACTTAAGGGACTGTACTTCTTGCACAGACTAACAAGCCGATAACGAGAATTGGATTTGCATTGAATTTGTT
Source organism: Sweltsa coloradensis (assembly GCA_024449915.1). Taxonomy (NCBI): domain Eukaryota; kingdom Metazoa; phylum Arthropoda; class Insecta; order Plecoptera; family Chloroperlidae; genus Sweltsa; species Sweltsa coloradensis. The sequence goes on along the minus strand of JAMZAV010000471.1, from coordinate 740,899 downwards.
TGTATAATGGAATAACAAAATAAAAATTGCTTATGAAAAGCGGGATCAATGCACCAAAATGGTTTATCCTGCAACGCGATATTCAAAAGAAGAGTTTGGTGAAGCAACCTAGTTTATGTGTAGGCCCAACACGTTTTCAAACAAGTCATCTTCGACATATCAGTAATAACACTGCGAAATATGACGATGTGTTTATGTTAAAACCAAGACGCAAAATGATGAATGTTTAAAAGTCTATCCCGTGCAGTCTTATTATTGTAGGCACATAACAGCCATATTTTACAGGTCGTTGGGGCCCCCGTTTAGTCTCGTCGTGGTTAACCCTACGCCGCGCCGAGCTCAGAAGGAAACATAAAAGACGAAACAGGAAAATGCTTTCGTCGAGGGTGACAACGTGAAATATGTCTCGACGAGATGTGTTTTCGAAAATGTGACACACGAAAACATGGATGCAAAAAATATGTCCTCATAATAGAGACGTATCGTCTGCTACGCGAAGGTCGATAAGAATTGATGTGGTCGCGGCGTCGGAACGGCGAGATATCAAATGGACTGGGAAACGCGCTCAAATGTTCGATTATCGAAGTGCTAACAAGCGAACGTCGAGGGGAGGCGGTGAAATAATGGAGCTTTTAAAGGCGGTGGGTTAGAGAGGGATGCACTGATTCGAAGTGAGGAGGCGCTCGACCGTTGAACGGGAGCGATGGTTGCATTCGAGTCCATCGCCTTGAAGCTCGGGAGTAACTCACTGCCACCTAGATGGGTTGTCTGTCGTTCTGAATCCACAGCCTTGTAACTCATAACACACTGCCGCCTAGACGGGTTGTATTCCACAGCCTTGTAACTCATAACACAGTGCCACGTAGATTAGTTTTATTTCATAGCATTGTAATTCATGGTCAAAAGTCACTGCCGCCTCGATGAGTAGCTCTTTTCAAAATTACAAAAAAAGTTTCCCATTCATACAGATAACCGGATATAATTTTGTTGTTAATTTGGTCTTATTGCCGAGGAAACATTGGGATAACACTATTTTATTAACTATTATATATTGCTGCAAGAAAATGGAGCAAATCAGGAGTGCCCAACTGGGTAGGAAGGATCACACTGAACGTCAGCCTAACTTGTGTCACAGCCTCTAGAACTGGTTATAGAAACGACAAGACCGTCTGTGTTGGCCTAGGACGTTCGAGACCATAGTCGTTCACGTATAACCGAGGAAAATTGCCCGAGAAAAGTCTTTACTCCACGTTGGGCAAATCTCCGGTCAACATATTTCCTTTGTGTACCAGGGGATCAGGAGAGATGGGTAGCTACGCACTTAACACAGATACCAGACCAATCTCAGTCCTGGGCTTAGACGCTAGCTCTGCCCTTAGCATACAATAAACAAAGATATCAAATCCGGCCGGGATGGGGCTAAATCCTGTATGGGCCTATCTGGCTCCTATTTTATATCCCAAAAACCAACGAACTTCTTTATTTTGTAGAATCACATTTCTACTTAACTAAACAACACATATTTTCACATATTTTTTAAGAGGAGACGATGAAATTTGCTTTCAGGAGAGTTTTATTTCCCAGATTTGTGATCTTTTTAAAAACACATATTTAGCTGTGATGCTGGTGTGTGATATGTGATGCGATGAAAGCAGTGGAAGCAATACGAATCTTAGCTAGAATATTATCGTTAATAATACTTACCATGCCTTAGGAGTATTTTCGGGATATAGTTCCGAATCTTGGAATAGGGAATGCTCACTGAGTACAAATATTAACATGGGTGTAAGAAATGGGAAAGAAAACCACTTTAAAACACCACTTCTGCAATTTAAACCAATTTAAAGTAAATATTTTAAATTCTTTTAAGGCAGAAAGTAAGAAGTTTTTTTTTCAGCGCAAACAGCATGTGACGTCAAAAATAGACTACAGAGCATTGTTGACAAATGCGCAAAGCTTTTTAATGTCTATTTACCAATGAAAGTCAACGTGACGCAGTAGATCGTTTTTCCCGCCATTATTTTTAGAGCAATTTTTAGGCTACTTTTATAAATAAAAATCTTATCTAAATAATATAAAATTATGTTTAAAATATTCAGAATGAATTTCTTAGTGGAGTGACAAAAAAGTTAATGATCTTTCCCTAAAACCCTTGTCTACTTCCTGTCTAGAATCTTGATTTATTGATTGCGAGAAGTGTTTTTTAATTTCGCAACCTCCAGAATTTGAGTTTAGATTGTATCGTGTCAGCCACCGTTATAAGATTTAAATAATTATTGCAAAACTTCGTAATTGTGTATTCAAGAAAGTAATATAAAGCTTGTATGAAACAAAATTTCAAAGTGGTATCTCATACATATTCATATTCAAGTTCGTTTTATTTGAGCACTCTGGAATTTAAAATTTTCGAATATCCACATTGTAGTATTTTTCATCACAATTGGAGAAAATTCATCTTTCATTATATATTCAGAATCATTTCGATATGAAAGTTGAAATTCAATAGAATTTATTCAAGTAAAAATATACGACTTAAAACGAATCGGAATTTATCTCAGAAGTCTCGAAAAGAGTTCGCTACTTTCCCGTCAGTGAATCATGTCGTTCAGAAACTAGGCAAAAAATACGAGCGCTGGTGATGTTATTTGAAATATGGGCTCTATCTCGTCGAGTACAAAGTATTGGGGAAGCAATGACAAATGTGAGGGCTGTGGTTTCTAGTTTACAAAGCCAAAGCCTTGACAAGCTTTTAGTTGCGCCTGTGCGAGGGTGTGTGGTTGTGAATGTTGATGTTGGCTTTTCTCGCGTGCGATTCTAAAGTCTGAGTGGAAGAAGCTCGATGCTAGTTCACATCACATCACAGGCATCAATGAAGCACACATTATAGAAAGATCTTGAGTAAAAAACATATTCATAATGAAAACAAGGTTTTAAGCATAAGCCAAATTTGAGGACATAAATCTTGAATTATTATTGATAAATTATTAAATTGATCAAATTTCGAACAAGTAAATTCATATTCTCTTGGCCGACTTATACCACAGAATGTTTTTAAATTCACAGATGTGAAAATTTAGAGTTCTACAGTGAAACTTAAAAAAAATATTACTTTCAAATAATTTAAAAAATTAAGTTGATTTTCTTGATTTTAAAATTTTGTTCAAAAGTTTAAATTTGAACAAATTCGTGGATGGATCCTGGCTGTTTGACGGATATTATTGATAATCTACGACTGTAGGGCTGTCCATGTATGCTTTATTGACAACTATGTAAAGTTTCATACACTTCAGATTCTTACCGGCCGAACAAATAGCTATGTGCCAACTGTCTACATGTGTCCTATTCCATCTTAAAAAATAGCAATGTGATTAAGAGCTGGAATTATGACAAACAAACACGAGTACCGGAGTACTCAAAATATATAATAATCAAATAATCAAAATAATATAATATAATCAATCGATTGTCGAAGAAGAATCCACATCTCGAACACCGAAGTTAAGCAACCTCGGGCGTGGTCAGGTGTAGAGTGGGTGACCGCTCTGCACTGAGACACACGTATACCGCTGGTTAGAGCAGATGGAGGGTTCGAGAGCTAGTGTAACGGCTTCATTCTCCTCGACGTCTGCTCGGCAGTCTGGGTTAGTGGAGGAACCTATTATGACTCTTAAGTTTTACACCGTCCTTTCGGATGGGACGTTGAGCCGTTGGTCCCCTTGGTACTTTTTGAAAGGTGTAGGATACGTGCCGGTACCGGGTTTCCCCTCCTCCCTTCTATTCGCTCTTCATCGTCATCTATCACCACTCATCGTCTCGAATAGCCTTAGTGCATTAATATGTGACATTAAGCAATACAAATCAATCAATCAATTAATTAAACGTTTTCTTCTTTTGGTGGAGGTGCCAGGTTTATTTAATATTACACTAATAAATAATAGTTAAATATTCAAATTTTACAGCATTAAAAAATTGGGAAATATGAAATATCACAATAATATCGTGACAATAAGCAAGATAATAAAATATTATAGTTTGATCATATTATTTGTAGCCCAAAGGAGGATTTTTAATCCAAGTTCATTGGCGTGGACAGAATTCAGATCTAGAGGACGTTCCACCCACAGATAGGTTTTGGCCTCAGCACCCTTTTATTTGTAAACTAGACCAAAAAAATTGTTAAATTTGTGCAAACTCTTTGTTGGGTACTGCGAGCTTGTATGAATGTTATGATTGAACATTTCTAGCCAGCAATACAATAGTGACACGTGACTGGTATTATTATTTCTGTCGAGTATTATTCAAACACATCTGACTTTTGATTGGACAAAACACAATGTAAATTGATTACACTGTTCAAACGCTATTCAATTGTTTTGAAACACAATCGTAAATTAATGCTTTCATGAAGTTAACTCCATTGACAAAAGCTCACTGAAACTTGACATTTGTTTTTCATCGTATTTTTATTGTGATCGCAGATTGTTTTTGCTGTTGTTATTATACATATGCATTTAATATTCAAACGTAGAAATTGTACACTTTACAAACTCGGCAAATTTGAATTACTATTCCATAATATTATGTGTTATGCAGCTGGTATCCCATATCACACAATGCTTAACTTATTTGGTTTTTCTTTGTTTTGAATACAATGGCCGAATAAACCAGCACAACAAGCAAAGTACACACATCCGGCTTGGTTAATGTACGTATCATGGTAGAATTCTCAATAAATACGAGTCTCGAAAGACGAGGCTTTTCTGTAGTTATTAGACTTCAACCCTTCATACAAACACAATCGTGATTCACTGAGAAATGGAAATCAATCCAAAATTAAATAAATATATCTTAATCGGGCCCGATTCCTGGTCGGATGCTTAACCCCTAAACTAGGCGAGTGGGTTAACTTAGCAAATTCAGAACAGATTGGTTGCTTAGGGTTAAAGCATCCGACCGTCAGTTAAGAGACCCGGGTTCGATACCCGTCGGATTTTTTTTAAACGTCTATCCGATTCAGTTATAAAACTGATTTACAAAGAAGGACAACTAAATAAATCTTATAACATAGATGCAGACACAGCAATGGACTAGAGTTAAGTAAATATTTAATTAATTTAATTTAATTTCTGGAATAATTTCCATATAGGGCCTACTTATCAATTAAACTACATGAGTTTTTCATCAATACTCGATAAATAGAAACTCATATAAAATTTATTAGTTTTCAAATAAAATAAAATAAAACTTTTGATCTGTTCTTTTGTAAAAATTTTTTTTTTATGCAAATCATTTTATTTTAATTTGATTAAATTAAATTTAAAAAATGTAATTAAAATGTCCGCATGCCAGTCGAAAGGAGGTACAATCTTCTGAAATATTGCATAATAACAATATATTTATCTACAAAAGAACAGCAAAATTTAAATTTAATTTATATTTTAATATGTGCACTGTTCTCTAAGAATTGGATTTAAAATGTATCAATCAGTTGTAAATTAGTTGTCGCCGAGCCCAAGTATTGGCGGCCATGGCTGGGAGCTGCCAGCTCACGAGACCCGCGCAGACCAGCTGGGCCTACTCTTATTACGCCTTAATCACTTTGAGGCGGGGAAATTAAATCCACCGTCCTTTGCGGGTTAACCAGATTAAAACCTTTCCACTCTCCGCTCAGCGAACAAACCCTACCATTTTGTTCGCAACGGGAAGAGTACGCATACTGATGGGATAAACCTGAAATATAAACCTCATCATGTATAGTGGTTAAGTGATTAAAATACGTAAATACGTTTCTGTGAATTACCATTCCTAACAAGTTAAGGGGAAAAATCACCACTAATATTAAAATCACGCTAAATAACCTGATTTAAGTAATTTCTCTCAAACCGTAACAAAAAAAGGACCACTAGCCTCACGTAGTTTCGTTAGAACTACACATTGCATGAAAAATTATTCAAATATTGTAATTAGAAGAGTTTTTAATTAAGGAATACATTTATTTAATTTAAACCTTGATTAAAATCATTACTGGTTACAATATTTGAAAAAGGTTCTACGCCAGCCACATGGGACTTAGTATCCACTTTGTCGTTTTTGTTTAGCGTTATGTGAGTTATCAGGAAAATAAGGTTTTTTCGCGTGGTTTTAATTTTGGCGGTAGTCCTTCTTCTTATTTGAACTAATAATAATGATTATCAAATCTCAACGAGTTGAAGAACGAAGGTAGCTGACAGGTAGGCCGAGGAGAACTGGACTGAGCAGAAATAGAAGGTAGGAAGGTAGGAAAGTTAGGAGGTAGATGGTTCGAGTCAGAAATAAGCTGTGAATAATAGGATGAAACGGAGAAAATTGAGAAAAAATTATGAAACAATGGTAAATCGTTTTTAAAATGTCAGAGTGATGATAATAGAAAAAGTAGTATTATTAACTGTTTTAGCGAAGTTCGCCACTTGTACCTAATACACACTATCGACAATCATAACACTCAAGACAAAATACGTAACTTTAGACAAAAATAACATTATTTCAAATACAGGTTTCAACAATGTCAAATATTGTCACAAATTCAGATTCTCATGATACAAACATTTTACAATATTTAATTATCGTTTTGCATATTTCCTTCTATATCCTATGTGTTTGAAATGCGAATTATGCTGGATAATCTCTCAAAAGAACAATGCTTCATTTATATTTCTCTGAAAGCTATTTTAATTAGATAACAAAAATCCTTCATAAACTCAGTCACCTAAACTTTTTATGTTTGAAATAATTGCGAGGTCAACTGATACTAACAAGTTAATTAAAATGTCTGCCTCACCGTGAACTAGCTAACATACACCAGCTAATGTTATCACATTTGTTGAAAAATTCAAGTGACCTGGTTTTCAAGTTTTGAGTAGTTGCAAACATTAGAAGTAGTGCTGCACGGTTGAATGGGCGTATTGTTAGGGGTGAAGATGACTCGGCTTTCTGCTGCCACGAGAGTTATAATGAGCGTATTATAGAGGAATAAAAACTTTTATAATGGAGATTACTAGGAAAACGCCAAAGTCGAGTTAGACGAGTGAGCGAGTAATGTGTTCAGTACCCGGGAACATTGGCATTTAAGTTGATTGATATATAAGATGTGGCCTAAATGATATGGTTTTGAGTTAAGTTGGTATAAAGGCTCGTCAACTAAAAGGCCATAATGCGCCACTCTAGCCTTTGATAGGCTAGATAGGCTAGGGAGGAAAGAACCATGCTGCATCCAGCCTTGGGTAGGGGGAGGAAGAGGAATGTTCCCGGGTACTCAACATATGACTCGCTCTTTCGTCTAACAACGACTTTGGCGTTTTCTTAGTAAAAAAACGTGAGTAAATCAGATATGGTGTAGGTAGCCTATATTGTTTTATTAGGGCACTGCAATAGTATGAAATAATAACATATATCATAAGTAACAAGTAATAAAAATGTATGTATACCTTAAGACTCCTGTTTACTTTAGAAATTTGAAATTGTATGTAAACGGACAGCGAAATAGCTGCGTGATTCATCATTTACATAATACGTTAGATCTTTAAAAGCCCTAGGCTACATAATGAGTAGATCTGGCATCTTTTTCTGAAGAGAAGCTTTCCAGTTCTTGTTCGTACCTGATCTTGTGGAAAATAAACTCATTTTTTTAGTCCTGGTAAATATTCAGGTATCATCAAGCTAATCTTATCAAGTTCGTCAAAGCTAATAAAGCATGGGACCTCCTGTAATGTGAGTTCATTGCACCTCTTTACAATACTTTCTAGCTTAATTCCATCCACTGAACTAAGAAGAAGCTCAGTTAGGTTCTTTAGGTTTGAACATATTGCCACAGACAATGTTTCATTGATGCAGCAGTCGTGAAGGCTGAGTGAGGTCAGGTCTTTTAAAGCACCGTTAGACAAACATGGCACTCAATGTGGCCGCGGAAGAACGGTCACATCCAAAGATCCAGAGACGACGCAGACTTGATATGTTAGCTATTGCCAAGAGGCATTTATCCGTTAGTTGGTAGCCATTACGTATGGCCAATTCTTCTAGTTGGCGACACTTGGTGATGGCGTTTACACTCTCTAAAGTCAAGCCTTCACAGCTCACGTGCAGTACGCGCAGAGTCCCACGTAGCTGGTCACACAGTGATATCACATCTGAGTTTAACATGTGGGGGTTCATATAGCTGCTCACATTCAGCTTCTCGAGGAATACGCAGAATCTTAAGAGATCAGACAGAGACATGGAGAAACTGTAAGAGTAACCGCTCAGAGTCACCACTTTCAAATGAGAGAGCTGTACAATCAAATCTTTGTTGGATGAGCGTAGCGAGCGAAGCGAAGATTCCATTTTACTTCACTGGAGAAAAAAATCCGGAATGTTTTGTTCTTTCTTTCTTTCTTTCTTTTTGTATTTTTGTCTGTTTGTCCACACGATTCCGGCTAAACCGATACTCCGATTGCGATGAAATTTTATGGGGGCCTTTGAAATCTTCGAATTTTGAACTGCCACGTTTTTGGGCGCGATCGGAAAATTATTTCCCATGAAAATCGCAACTTTACTAATTTTTCGATTTTTAAAACATTTCTTCGACTTATAACACCTACATACTTAATCGGATTTTGATGATTTTTGCACAGAACCTTTTTTTTATGAATTAAGATATTCTTGAGAAATTTGAGCGCAATTGAAAAAATATTTATATAAAAATCGAAATTTTACCGTTTTTTTCTTTTTTTAAACAATTCTTTGACTTATAACACCTACATGCTTTATCCGATTGTAATGATTTTTTCGCAGAACCTTAATTTATGAATAAATATATAAGTGTCAAATTTGAGCGCAATCAAAAAATTATTTCTTATAAAAATCGCAAATTTACATTTTTTTAACAATTACGATTTATTAAAAAAAAAAATTTAAGTTAATTGTTTATTTAATTTAATTTAATTTTAAAAAAATCAACTAAGTAATGATTTTTCCACAGAACAACAGAAAATCCGCATAACACATGGCAGCTCAATGCACCAATTACGCTCATCCAACAACGCGGCGGGACTTAAGCGTTTTCCTAGTATACAAACTTATGTGCGCCTCTATCATTACTTAACTTATTGTGAAGCTCTGAACACGTTTTGATTGTCTTCTTAATGTGCTCTTCATCGAAATAAGAGGATGTGAATGCTGATCCAGATCCCAGTGTAATTGCGTGGAGATTTTTTGAAATTCTTTCTAATTCTAGTGTCCCTGACACGTTGTATAGTGCGCGATCCCAGTGTAGACGCTCCCACTGTGTACAGACCTTGGACACAGTATTGCAGATATCGCCGAGATTCAGGTAGGAGAAGATGTGAATCAGCATCTCTTCAGGTAGTGACTGGATGTTGGTGGATAGAGACATGATAAGCTGACAACACTGTTTCTCTCATTGTATAAAGGCCTTCTGCATTTTCAACAATGTCTTAAATCACAGCCTGCCTGAGGGAGAGTTTATGTAAAAGCACTGCCTTAGTATTTTCTTTTATTTCAGTCCTTTACATGTGCATAGCATTATATGGGACAAATACATATTATGGTAACTAGAAAAACGCCAAAATCGTTGTTAGACGAGTGAGTGAGCAATGTGTTGAGTATCCGGTAACATTCCCTTTCTTCCCCTACCTAAAGCCTCCCTAGCCTATCATAGGCTAGAGTGTCGTATTATGGCCTTATAGTTGACGCGCCCTTATACCCGAATCCGAACATTAAAACCCTATTATTTATATCTATATAATTATTATCAAACTTAAATGCAAATGTTCCAGGTACTCAACACATGACTCGCTCACTCGTCTAACAACGACTTTGGCGTTTTCCTAGTCTAGTTGGCTAAGGCGCCCTTATACCGAAATGTGGGAGACCTGGGTTCAATCCCCTGTCGGAAAAGATTGTTTTATTTCTGGATTGTATTTAAAAAATGTTGAATCATGTTTTGAAATGCATACAATACTATGGAAAACATAGCCAGTACGAAATGCGGGTACAGGTAAGGATTGCAAGGTTTACTCAATCCTCCAGCAGAAATTTGGGGGAACCTTGAGCGAGCCAGATTAGATACACCTTGGTCACTGCATACAATCACGGCCGGACAAAAATGATTCGATAAAAATGACTTCTTCAAAATCAAAACCACTGTCATTAAAATAATAACTTTTCATTTTAAGCGTATTTCCAATTTATTATTTCTTGTAAGCTCAATCGCAACAGATTTTTTTCATTTTGTTAGCAGTTCTCAGTTACATAGTCACGTACGTCTCTATAAAATTTCAGCTCAATCTATTTGGTCCTTCGGCTGTATGGGACCGGACAGACGTTTGACATTTAACAAACAGACAAATTAATCACGATAAAGACCCTTTGAGTTGAATTATATCCGCAGTCGCTTCGCTCCCTCGTCTAATAACAGAAAAACGATCATTTTGATAACGATGACAGTTTGGAACCTGTACGTTTAAAGATGTATAAGACTTGGCTTACTGATGACTGATGAGGATACCAGAAGATGAGTGATATTTGAAACTTTAATCACATCTGATAAATAGGTTTTTATTATAAGTGAGAACAATATATGATTTTATAAATAAATAATAATAATAAAACTTTAATCACATCTGATAAATAGGTTTTTATTATAAGTGATAACAATGATTTTTATAAATATTGTTTGTAGCTTAAATTTTAATTTGACTTTTATATTGTTGTAAGGTGGTTATCAAACTCTATTCATAAAATTGTGGCCACAAAATAATGACATGTTTTGTACGAAAATCTTCAATCAACAAAATGTATACACACATAAAATTGAATAATATGCTGATGACATCATTTTTAAGCAGAAGCCGACTTTAAGAACTTAGTTATTGATCCATCAATTGTCGAAGAAGTTTGCCCCAACTAGAGCTTGAACCGAGAACCTCCTGCTCTTGAAACCTTGGTATCATTCTACCCAACTCATGGGATATGAGAAGTGATTGGCTTCTGTCGGATTTGAGTCATGGAAGTCAACAGTCAAATTCAGTACAGGTTTGCGCCACGACCTTGATAGTTCTTGATTAGTAACGTAGAGTCGGAGATTCTGAGTTCGATCTTCAGTCGAGGCAAACTTTCATTACTATTTCTATCATTCAATAAAAATAAAATTCTTTTTACTTATGATATCGTCATTTAATTAAAATGAAGAATCTCGATTTCCAACTTAGTTGTGCCAAGAAACTTGATGTATCTGATCCTGACCCTTCTAATGCTATGAATACACGTAACCCCCTTCCCTCCTCCCCACCTTCCCCCCTTTAAATCACAATCTTATCTCCGGGTAGTTCGACAATGAAGTCATATTTATTTTATTGGTTTAGATTTAGCGCTGCATCATGTTGAGATTTTCATTTTTCCCTGCTAATGATGGCCATTTAGTTTTTACTATACTTATTGAAATTGAGTTCCGAGAATCGTACAGTATTTTTCACATCCCTTGAGCCAAATTGACACAGAAACGTCATAACCTTTATCTAGATGACTGCACAGTTGTGCTGTGTGCAGGCTTTTGGTGCTTTTGTTGGTAACTTCAGAAAAGTTGACACGATATTTTGTGAAAATAAACTTCATTCATGCTGCAATCCAAGAATATAGTTCTTTCATTTCCATTTTAATCAGCGCTCTGCGTCGTCAGTAAGAAGTTATGACCTAAAAAGGTTTACAAATAATAAAATTACAGACACGAATGTAGCAATGAAACAGCATGATTGTAAATGTCTTGTCACTGGGTCAAGAGAGTAAGAAAATTATGGAAATATGTACGAGTATATCTAAAATTATGTACGCAGAAACTCAGGGATTTTACTTTTAAAGTTAGAAATTCAAATATTCGTGCTAGGACTATCTCGGATAATATTGATTATTGGATAATGGGGGTTTGTGCAAGCGAGGTCATAGAAGGCTTCACTTAAAACTTTTCAACGCGAGAAGTCGAATCAGAGATAGCGAACAATGTTCCTACTGAGAGTGGAGGTCGGGAAAAAACCGATAATGCAAATTAATTCACGGTTTACCAAACAAGGTCACAAACCTTTTAAACAATTTATATCAATCTAAGTAAGTCGTTTCTTTTTTTCTCCCCTTTTTTTTTTTCAATAGGGAAACTGGCCTTGGTCTCAAATTCCCTTTTACATGTTTTATTATTTTTTTTAGAACGCAGTTAAATAATCTTCACAATGAAAGAGATTTTTTTTAAATCCCTGGTAACTACGGATGTACAAAGTTATAGGGTTTTGAATTCCCGTGCTAACGCTCTCTGTTGGGCCATGACATCGATACGATGCCCACGCAGTTCGCAACATGCTCACCGTAGACCGCTTCAAAATGGCCGCCTTGTCGCTCATATTTATCTCAACTAGTATCTGGCCTAATTAGGCTACAAAAATGACTGAACATGGTTTTGACAATGCTGACTCCTTAAATCGTAAATGTAAAATGCCCTAAAAGTACTGGTACTGGTACTGGCACTGGTAGTGGCACTGGTACTGGTACTAATACTGGTACTGGTACTAATACTGGTACTGGTACTAATACTGGTACTGGTACTGGTACTGGTACTGGTACTGGTACTGGTACTGGTACTGTCTGATTCGGAACCAGCTTAATATTTATTATGTGTCGCTAGGACGGCTCCAAATTCACCGTTTACACATTCCTTAACCAAGAACTGATGGATTTGAGTCCATATCAGAAGTTTTAAAAAAATCTTCCTAAAGTGGGAATCGATCTCTGGGCATTTTGCACTTTAAGCCAAGCCTCCAACCACAAGACCATCACGAATCACACATAAAAAAAATGAAATTTTACAATTTTCTAGGAAATTTATTATTAATTATTTTGTGAACATTTTTCTATTTGTGTTTTTCGATTTTAATACGGAACTTAAGATTTCGTCTTTGCACTCCCCGTCTAACTACACCAAAACGTGTGTTAGTGTGCGTGAAACAAGATGGCCGCCGCGCGCCTAATGGCCGTGTGTGTGTGTTTGTGTTAGTGTGTGTGAACCAAGATGGCCGCCGCGCGCCTTATGGCCGTGTGTGTGTGTGTGTGTGTTTGTGTTAGTGTGCGTGAAGCAAGATGGCTGCCGCGCGCCTAATGGCCGCCACTAGCCCCGACCAAGACTAAAACACTCACCGAGTTTCTCGTATTTCAGACAGTTTTTTCCGCTTCCGTGATGGATAGCTTTCACTTAGGGCGGAATATGGCATCACTCACAATTCCTCTTCCGCCCTCCTCTTGATATGATTGTATTACAGACAACCTTGCCAGCCGGATTCTTATGGGTAATTAATATCTTTTGACAGAACTATACGCGTATGACGTGGAAAAAACTCTAGTGGCTAGCTGGATGGTTCATGGCTTGCTGCCGCCCGACGTACGATCTATCACCAGAGGCTGAGCGATCGCTGGAAATGTTTTGGCCGGGCATCAATTTGTCAATTAGCTCTCTTGACATCGGAGGTTTTGGACGCCGTGTAAAATATGCCCTACTCCCCTTGAAATGCCACCCCGATATAGACCACACAATCACTAACACTAAACCAGTGATATGTGACTCAACATATCCACACAATTCATTTTTTACATCTCACACAGTTGTCACATTTACACAAAATGTCAAACGTCCAACTAATATTATTATTATCGACAGCCATGGTGCCACATTATTATTTGGCAAACAGATAATAATTAAATCAAAATGTATCACACATATTATTTTGTATCATCCTATAGCAGGAAGGTTACTAATTATGAGGATACAAATCAAATCAGAAGGATGCTTTCTCATTACACTTACTTAACCTAGAATGTAGTTTTCTATGAAATCCTACTAAGAAGGAATAATAACATTAAAGTGCCTAGCCCAATCGGCATAGAATAAGCATAGTGCAACGCAAATACAACACAAGAATTAAAATATAACTAATTCTTGTGCAATGCTTACGCTGTATTGTGTTTACGAGCAGACAGTTGCATTTGTTTATATTTTCTATGCTACTCTTAAGTGCAATATGCTTATGTTATGCCAATTGGGCTTGGCACTACTGAGTTGAGTATACTTCAAGTAAATGCAGTTTGAAAATAATGTTGGTAATATAAATAAAAATGTATATATATAAAACAGCCTTTTACCAACATCATTTAGTTGGGTAACGGGGTGTTTCCACCATTTATCTTAGGCATCACCGAATCAGCACCGGCCTGCCAAGCTCGGCACCTAATCTTCTTCCTCATTCTCTTGTCGTAACACCAGCCCTCTCCACATTTCCTGTCCTCCCAACATCTTTCTCTCTCTTCAACCACTACCCACTCTTCTCTCTCCTCCACATCTGCCTGTACTTGATCTTGCCATCTATCTCGAGGTCCTCCCACTCTTCTCCTATCATTCTTTGGCTCACATGCTTGTCTTGGGATTCTATTCTTCTCCATTTTTTTCATATGTCCGTACCATCGTAGTCGCTCCTTTTACATCTTGAACTTTAGGCTCTCTACTCCTACTTTCTTCCTTATCATACTACTTCGTATCTTGTCCTACTTCGTCACACCTGCCACAGTGCATATGAACTTCGTATTTAGAGTCTACCCATTCAGTCATTTAACTGATTTTCAGTGCGGGATATTAAACCAAAGCGACCAAACCAACCCTTTAGGCCTTGACGCAATCGACGAAGGAGCGATAACCAACAAAAGATCGATATTTTTTAATAGAAAATATAGCAATCAGTGGTATAGACAGTACGAACACCCGCGGATCAACGCCAGAACCAACAAGGCCGATTCTCAACAACTTTCAATTTATTATGTGCCTCGCTGCTAGAACGGCTCCAAAGTCACCATTTACAAATTCCTTGCCCAAGAACTTATGGACTCACGTCCAATTCAGAAGTTTGCTTTAAGCGGGAATTGAACCCTGGACCTTCTGCATTGTAAGCAGAGATGGTAACCACAAGACCAACGAGCACAGTCTTACGTGGTCTGACCAATGACGTCATACTAAGTGTCTAACTACTTATGTTATCTTTGTTACAGACGTACAACGCGGACGCTCAGATCGGTGAATCCTCCGCCTGTGCGACAGCGCTGCTCTGCGGCGTCAAGGCGAACTTCGAGACGGTTGGAGTTGATTCCAAGGTCGTTAGACTAAGTGTCTAAACTACTGTTATCCAGTTACGACGTAACAACCGGCGTCGATCGGTGAATCCTCCGCCTGTGCGACAGCGTCTGCGGCTCAAGGCGAACTTCGAGACGGTTGGTATGGATTCAAGTCGTCATTACTAATGTCTAACTACTTAGTTATCTATGTTACAACCCCCGCTGACGCTCAGATCGGGAATCCTCCGCCTGTGCAAGCGCTGCTCGCGGCGTCAAGGCGAACTCGAGGACGGTTGGTTGATTCAAGGCATATTCAGTGTCAACTTAGTTGTTCCATGTTACGCACTAACGCGCACTCAGATGGTATCTCGCTGTGCGAACCGGACGCTCGTCGTGACTCAGGCGTAACTTCAGACGGTTGGGGTTCCAAGGTCGAGACTAGTGTCTGAGTATTCATGGTGTCTATTTACAGAGTACAACGCGGACGCTCAGATCGTAACCTCCGCGGGCCAGACGGCTGCATCCTCCGCCGTGCGTCAGGCGACTGGTCGAGACGGGATTGATTCAAAGTCGTCATTAAGTCGTCATACTAATGTCTAACTATTGTTACAGACGTACAACGCGGACGCTCAGATCGTGGAATCCTCCGCCTGTGCGACAGCGCTGCTCTGCGGCGTCAAGGCGAACTTCGAGACGGTTGGAGTTGATTCCAAGGTCGTCAGACTAAGTGTCTAATCTATTATGTACGTACAGTTACAGCTCAGACGGTGAACCTCAGATGTGCGAATCTCGCCTGCTCGCGGCTCAAGGCGGCTTCGAGGACGGTTGGAGTTGATTCCAAGGTCGTCAACTAAGTGTCTAACTACTTATGTTATCTATGTTACAGACGTACAACGCGGACGCTCAGATCGGTGAATCCTCCGCCTGTGCGACAGCGCTGCTCTGCGGCGTCAAGGCGAACTTCGAGACGGTTGGAGTTGATGCCAAGGCCAAGTTCGAGAATTGTCTCACCTCTCACGCGGCGAACGTGCCGTCCATTATAGACTGGGCCCAGCAGGAAGGTAAGCAAACATGCCTGTGAATATATATTTGATTATAAAATATTATTCTTTTCAGTCTCTAATATAACAAAACTAAAAGATTAATAATATTGCAAATATTTCAATTGAGATGTATCGCTCTTTCTTTCCGATATCTTTAACACCGTTGAAATATGGATGTAAAGTTGACTGTAAGCAAAGAAATCGATTGCAGCAGCATAACATTTTTGAGGCTGGACATAATCTCCTTACAGCCATTTTACTACAATTACAGAGCCAGGTGCAATTAAAAATGCAAAAAATGTGCAACATTCTTATTGGTATTGTCTGACAATAAATAGTTCGTTGAAGGTTATTTATGAAAGAAATTTCTCCTTTGACAAAGTTATAAAACAAAGGTGTGTTGACACAACAAATAAATACAAAAATCACTTTAAATTAAATTAGGATCTATCTTAGGGTGTACACTAGTTCCAAAATGGAGTAAAGTGTCTGGTACGGAGGCTTTGCTCCGCCACATTCAAATTTTTAAAGTGTTTTTCTTATATATTTAAGTTCCAACTATTTTGTCATTTTCCTTTGACTTTTTAGGTTTCTTTTCGACGACTTTAAAAACAAAAAGCTGCTATTAATGTTTGTTTTACAACCATAAACAATTTGTTGCGTCTAATAAGCTCGTCCAAGCTACAATATCCAGTAGAGTTAATAATTAATTTCATTTTGGCGTGTGACTAGATCAAGCAACAGATGCTTAATTAATCTTTTGGGACATACCAAGCATAATGATATTATAATTTTATGCTGTATTTAGTAACGTAGTCCATAAATTACAACGACCGAATGCGACGAGTGCTCTAAAGTGGAAGATTAGGTTATAACTTATGTTACGACACTCGCACAGTTTCCTTCGTCACGTGGATTTCAGCGACTTTATTGGTCTAGAACCCTTTTTACTCTCATTAAACATCATGAAACTGAGGGCTTACCGTTGCATAATACGTTCTTGCACTTTTATAATATTTTTTTCTGATTTTGGTGGAGGTGCCGGGTCCACGAGTTTGGTAAAACTACGTGTTATTTTTAATGCAGAATGCAGAGGATTATTCTAGGTCTCTTTGATGCTCTCTCTAAATTGTTCTATGACTCAATGGTTTCGACTAATATAATATGTACGAATGTCTATTTTGCCGCCATTTAAGTATATTTTCAAAATATTGTCTAGATTTCATCTGTAAATATGGTCTATTTACGGATGAATCTTTTTTGTAGTAGTATTTCCAAATCGTGAGTGGTAGTCAACTATTTGAAACGTTTTTAATGTTTCTGGAAGCGACATTGAATATACTTGTGAATAATTCTCAAAAATTATTTTAAAAAAATTGAGGGTTTAATGGTGGTCAAAACGTGACCCAGAATATATGTGAAGTTCGCTTCATTGGACTTTCATTGATTTTAAAATAGGTTATTTAGTTTGTAAAAAAGTTGACCTGACCTTGAACCGTGTTAATCGTAGTAGTGTGCGTCCATGCAGTTTTATAATATATTAAGCTAGTTTTGGTGGAGGTGCCGGGTCCGGGAAATAAAATCAAACTAAGTTTATTCGTTCACAAATGTTGACTTTGGCGGAACTGACATTGTTCATGAAATCATTACTTTTAAACTAAAATACATGGAACCAAACGAATCAAATATTTAAGAAAGAAATTCGTATTCGTGTATTTGAAATAACGGTATATATTTTAGCGATATTGGAAGAGAAATGTGCGCATACTACGTTGAAATTCTAAAATTGTTTTATCTCTTCAATATTTGAAATCCTCCACTGTTGCCATTCTTTCTCGTACATTATTGATGGAGTGGTCGGGACTCAGGTTGATTGAAGCTAAGCCAAGGGTCGAGGGCAACACAGCAAGAAACCTACGACCCAGTTATGTTTTCTCTGGAACGAGGACGGAGAAGCTCCCAGCTTCCACCACAGGGAAATCTATTAATGTACGAGTCCCGCTTAGCTATCAAGTAATTGAGTTTAAACGACGTCCGATGCTCAGATCTACTCTGTGTGGTATTGGTGTTGATCGAAGTGTTGCGGAAATAAATTCCCCCCCTGGGAATAAAATAAAGAACGAATTCAAGATTTTAAATGTGTAACGTACATTCCCGATATTGGTGAATACATAAGAATTTGTTTAACATAAAACGTTGTGTTAAATAGTAACATTTACTTATATACTACTACTTACATACTGCACACAAATATTCGCTACTAGAGGAACGTTAATTCAAGGTTTTAAAAGTAAGCCGAGAAAGTAAAGATTTTTTTTTTTTTAAATTACCATTTAACCTAAAAAAATGAATCAGAGCAGGCAAGATGATTTAAAATCTTTTCTTCATTCCAATTTGGTTCGTTCACTTTTGATTTACTTCATTTTCCATTGTCAATATTACACGTTTAAAATATTATGTTATCGCAAATACTGTTCTATAGTTCATTGTTGTAATATAATTACTTCAATATTAGCATAACTATTATATTGCATCTTATTTTTATACTATCTACAATGCTTTTCATTTTATGTTTTTCGTGTTCTTTTAAGCTTCCTTTCTAAATAAGCTCTAAAAACTGATTCGGACAGACTTCACATTTGTCTGGCGAAGTCTTTGTCAGCAGCATGACGACATTGAGCTGCCGGGTACGTCTGTGTATTGGCTTTGCACAGATAAGATTCCTCGCCATCTTCTTATAATCCTTCTTTGTACTCTCCTCTCTCTTACCAAACAACTCTCCACAAACTCTCAGCGAACTCTCTGCATACTGATGTCTGTGGCTTGCCCCTTGAATCTCGTCGAGAAGTTGCACAATCACTATTTGTCTCTTGTCGTGTTTCTTCTATCTATTGTCCAAAGCACTCAACATTTCTCATTCTTATGCTTGACCGGATTCTGACTACCCCTTATGTGTCATATTCACGAACAAATTTCAACTACCTCGGTATTTCAAATTGTACTTGTTAGATTTTTCATACTCACGAGTTGAACATGTTACACTGTAAATATTTGAATTTTATCAAAATATGATGAATATACTCTGTTGCATTTCACCATCAATTTTCTTTGAGTGGATAACAAAAAAATAACAATAAATTACATATGAGTATGATATATGATATATTATGATGTGACTGAAATGTAGAGCAACCACACAGAAACTACTCCGGAATATAACGTTTTGTAAAGATTTTAACCATCTGCCATTTCAGTCCAAATGATCTTAATGTAAAAAAAAGTGCAAATGTTAATCAAGGGTAAGAAGTAGATTATATATTTTATTTTATTTTAATGACACATCTGTTTTCTGAAGGTTCAGCTTCCTAGTAACAAGTAAGTAAGGTGTTAGTAAGTCGAAGTAAGTAACAAGTAATAATAAATAATTCTCAAAATAACAGTATTGTACATTTTTTTTAAATACAAATAATTGGTAAACACGTTTTGTCAATGACAGAACGGTTTCAGAGTTAAAAATGACCGTGCTTTATGCCATAAACTCTTCTTCATTTAAAACCGTATAGTCTCATTAGAATCGGTGACAAAATGGTTAAGAATATAGGTGTCGTACCCTGGCAAACTTCAAATGGTCTTGATAATATTCCTTCGTATTAAATCATATTTAAAAAATAGTCGTTTGGCATATTACAATTTTGATCAGTCACTATTGATGTTGAGTATTGTGTAAAATATTATTTAACCTGTACATTTAAAGAAAACTAAACAACACCAATTCATACTCGTTTATTTACGTACAAAGCAGACACATAAGCTTGAACCGTCTCGCAGACATTCCCACGGGAAAAACGCATTTCCTTCTAAACAACGTTGTATACTCGATCGGTGGACAAAACAAAGAAACAAAAAACCGCACAAGAATCTTCTTATAACATCTCGGTTCTCTGTTTCACCTAAACGAATAATAAAACAAGTCACAAAGTAGCCGCTCTAAAGTGGTCGTTAGACATTTCTAAAGCGCTGTATCCCGTTTCCTACTTTCTATTTGTTTCAATTGCAGCTCATCTGTGCACAAAGCCAGCTATCAGACAGACAGACAGACAGACAGACATACTCGAAGCCAGATTCCTGACCACGAGACGATACTCAATGTGTGACTCCCTTCCGCATTCCCGCACTTAATTAAATCCCCCTCACACTCCGTCAATGTCACAACATTGGCCTGCGAATCAACAAGTCACACACGACGAGTGGGCCTTCTGATTGGCTGAGTTCCTTGACACAAAGGCTTCTTATTGGTCGTAACACTTGACCCGAACATTGGGTCCGAGGCTACGGCAAGGCGGTGTTGACACGTCGTCACGGGGCTAGAGGATCAACTGAAGCGAAGTTTGGTCGTTCAGGGTTGTGATTCTATTATAGATTAGATACGTTACAAGCTACCATACAAGTTTTAAAACTACAACAGAGTTTCAATTATTTTACAGATAATCGATTAATAAATTGACAATATTGTGCACAACTGGACAAAGTTGGAGATCAAAAACATATTGGCTCGGGAACGCCGTGATTCTAGCCGAATGTGTGCATTCCCATTCGTACTTTTAGAACAATGTCTATAGCTTTACATCAAATACGATATGTTTTTTTGTAAATGCTCTAACAATGCGTTCTTTACTTAATATTATGGTTTCGTTTGGTCACACGTAATTGAATAAATCAATTGAACATTGCGTTTTGTTTAGGACTTTCAGGAAAAAAATTGTTACTGGAATTTAAAAACGAGCAATATTCGAGAAGAAGTATTTAGTTATCGTTCAGAGGGTGAAATCAGATCAACAAAATGTTGTTTTTTTTCTGCAAGAAATCTAAAAAGTTTAATAGTACTGCATTCTAGATGCTGGGTGTCCTCACCCAAACTGTAGAAAAACCTTATAAAATCTGCCAGGCACCTCCACCAAATTGCATCAAACAATCATTTTATTATTAGATTTGCGAGTATCGATTTGTTTCAGAAATGCATGATAAATATAATATACGCATACATTTTTAAAGCAACTTCCAAATGGAACACGTTAATCAAACACACCTTGCCACTACTGTCACTATTTTGTGTCATCAAATGTTCATCTCACTGACAATTCATCAATGTATATTATGCTTTATTCTACATTCGTTATTTCCTTTTGTTTAATTGTATGCTATGTAATAATTATTAAAATAAACGTCACGTACGTTAGTTAATTTTATTTCCTAGAACTATAAAGATTGGAATAATATTGAATAAAGAACGCGCACCTTGTAAAACGAGAACGAGTATACATTTGGTGTTTTACTTTTATCAAATTATTATTGAAAATACAAAGAGTAAAATGAACGAACTGATGTTTGCACTATTTTACTATTTATGTAAGAGTTAAATTTTATAGTTGGAGAAACTTGCTGATAACGCTAGAACTAAGCACGAAACTGGATTGCGGTAAGTGAGTTTTATAAAAATAATACTTCCAGTTATTGTTTCATTCATATGAAAATTTGCAACAATTTAATAATTCGCCTCACATGGAAAATAGTTTGAAATAGTTTGAATGGCTACGATAGCTGGATACAGAACTTGGCTATAGTTGCCTGCAGTGTTGGCTCTAGCGCTTAGCGCGCGACTCTGATTCGGGAAGTCCTGGGTTCAAATCCCGTCGAGACTGGCAATCTTAACTGAAGGTTTCTCCTAGGTTTCCTCAGTCGTTTATGCGAATGCAAGGGATTGAGTTCTCTTTCCAGCCCTCGGACTTCCCTTCAGAATTGTCCTTTCCTCAACATACCTTGTTAGACACCTGAAGAGGGCCATGAATTGCACCCTGGGCAGGCTTACCACAAAAATTATTTTTAAAATTATTATTTAACCTGACTAAGGGTTTCTTGTTGAGGCAAGCATATTTTAAAACTACGATTTATTTATTTATTTATGCGTTATCCAACAACAGAACTCAATACTTCCAGACAACATTGGATGCAATACTAAAGTAAATAAAACATTATATAGACATGGAAAAAAAGTGCATGGTATGATTTGACTGACTGCTTCTAGAGTTCTAATACTAATGCTAATTCGAATGGTTTTTCTGCGGAATATGCATATTACACAAATTATTACATGCAATTTACACCGCTTTAACGTTATTCATAGTTTTATCTCAAATTATTTAATTTCTCTCATAAATCCATCATTATCTACAAGTATTCCCTACAACACAAATCCTCCTAGACGTCAACGTCGTAAGTTTGCATAAAGCACTATTTAACCTGTTCGCCGGCTTTCTAGTCACACGTCGGGCTGTATGAATGCCAACAGCTGCCTTTTGGTCTGATGAGCGCACCCGTCACCTTTGAACCCGACCACGTTAACAAACAAAGCACGTGTTAGGAAATGAAGCGTCGAGTTTGTGCTCGTTATCATGTCAGCTACCTCGCGTTCTGTGCTCAGTGGTGGGGAACGTAATGAAAATACAATGCCGAGGTGTTTGATTGGTGAGCGTCAAGCTTCGTAACGTGATTTAACTTACCTTACTATTGTTGTTGTAATCTTCAGTATTTGTTCATAATTAACAATGGTTTAAAATTTAAATAATTTAAATGGAAGAGTGTTTTACGAACATACGAATGAGGAATTATATAATCATTTGAAAATTAAATTTTGAGGCAATGTGAAAGCTTCCTTATTGCGTGTTTTGACTCACATTGTTCCACTCAATTAGCTTAATGCACATGTTAACATTCAATTTACTACTTAAAAAAAAAAAATGCAATTATGTTCTATCGATAGACGTTTCGGAAAAAAATATTTTGAGTTATCTTTTCCCGATGTGGTTTAATCGTGTATTTAATGTATATTTAAAGTAATTTTAAGATCTTACATTTACAGTGGAACAACTCCCGTGAGTTGAATTAGAATTGATGGAAAAAGCACAATCGAAAAACTAGGATTACTGCCCTTAAGCCTTTAGTATTAAATTCAATGAAGTCATTCCACTGTACGATTCGATATTCTTTACATTAATACATTTTCATTTAGATTTTAATTACTATTTTATCGAATTCTGAAAGAACTTTAAATTTTACAAGTTTTAATCAAATTTGTTACTAACAATAAGGACTTATTTTTCTATTAGCGGGTGAAATGGTAATCATAATATGTCAATTCCCTATGACTGTTCTACACTTAAGAATCTGTGTCCGCAACCAAACCTGTCAACAGTATTTGAATGTTCAGTCGATCACTATCATACAACTTAATGTTATTTTTATTATTTGAGATACAAGTAGAACGGCTATTTGGTAATTAAAATGATTGTATATTATACAAATTATTGTTGAGATTAATTTGTTGTGATATTAACATCAGGGTTGGTCTCAATAAAGCAATAACTGTTATGCAACTTTACTAAATTAATAAGTTAACCAGTAAAACAAATGCTTACAAGCGAACTGTCTTTGTTACTTTTCTTGACGTTATGGCTTATATCAGTTCTTATTTGTATTATTAATTCATTATACAGTTTATTAAATTTAATGTATCCTTCATGCGACAGTGAAGGTTAATGTATCTTCAATTAGATCTAATTGATAATGTGGACCTAGTTGACTGTTTAAGCATATTATTAATTTTCAAATCCGTTTTATGATCGGTATAGCTGTTTCCTAATTATAAGGTATTTTCATAATTCTTTGCAAAATTCTCCATTCAAACCTTGTTTTCTGTTATATTTTACTTTTCCCCGACCTTGGAGGTCCTGAATTTGATACAATTACACAAGGTAACGCAGTGACTGAGGTGTGTGAAGATGTGGGTATGTGAAGATGTGTGTGTGTACATCGTAAATCAGCCGAATCGCTAAACAGATTGCGCTGAAATTTTAAACAGACATCCGGTACTAGTTTACTGAGAACTGATAACAAAATCAGCTAGATTCGTTGCGATTTAAACCTACAAGAAAATTAATAATACATTCGAAAATAGGCTGCTTATGTGTAGGAATTATTTTAACGACAATGGTTTTGATTTTTTTTAAATATTTTTTTTGTTATTTGTCTTGCTGTGCGAATGCAGTGCCCAAGGTGTATCGAATCTTGCTCGCTCAAGGTACCCCCAAATAGAGCAGGGAGATTAAATAAACCTTGCAATCTTTACACATTGTCGTACTGACTATGTTTTTCATAGTTAGATCACAGATGATAGACTACACTGTGTTTTACGCATTTCAAAACATGTATAATAATTTTTAAAATACATTCCAGAAATTACAAAATCTTTCGCGACCAGATGATTGGACCCAGGTCTCACACATCTCGGGTATAAGGACGCCTTAGCCAACTAGACTAGCAAAACGCCAAGGTCGTATGTTAGACGAGTGAGCGAGTCATGTGTTTAGTACCCTAGGACATTTCCATACAAGTTGATTGATGTATAGGTATAAATAATATGGTGTTTTTAAGTTTAGTTGGTTTAAGGGCGCGTCAACTGAAGGCCATAATGCGCCACTCTAGTATATTTTGAGTCTGTTACCTGTCCATGTACAACTTACCACAAAGGTGAATAACTATAGTTATAAGGTGTGAGGATGGTTAAAGGGAGTGTCTAATGACATTTAATTGAGCTCATCCCAGCGTTCGCAATTTGCTTAATTACAGAAACTTCGAAAAAAAACCAGCTGCAACAATATTGACCGCAAACGCCCGAAATAGTCTCGCGTATATCAATGGAGCTACCACTTACTGTTAACTAATAAATTAACGTGGTTTCCCATCCAGTGAATCCAATGAACGTGTACTGAAAACAGGTCACATTATTCCAAGCTATTATTTTTTGAATTAAATGAACATCGTAGTCCTTAATTATATCATTATTAAGTCAAATTTACCGCATTCTGTAATAAACAAATGATTTAAATAGCAAAAAATATATGCATTTGGTGGAGGTGCCGGGTAGAGCGAGAAAAGTTTTAGCTCCATAAGAATAGCATCGTTGGTGGAGGCGCCGGGTCCTCACAACTTGATATTATTTCTACTTTACATCCAATTTAATTACGGATGGAGGTAATATTGTTGTGATATTTTTTAGCACAAGTGACGGTGAATTTATTAAGTGTGTTTCAAATATTTAGGTCAGTGTACTCAGTCAGTGTTAGCAACAAATCGCATCTCAGTACTAGTACTTGCTCTCACAATTTTTTGTATTGTTCATTAAAACTAGAAAAACGCCAAAGTCGATGTTAGACGAGTGAGTGAGCCATGAGTTGAGTACCCGGTAACATTCCATTTCCTCCCCCTACCTAAGGCCTCCTAGCCTATCATAGGCTAGAGTAGCGTATTATGGCCTTACAGTTGACGCGCCCTTGTACCGACTAATCTCAAAACCCTATTATTTATACCAATATTATTACCGAATACTCAACACATGACTCGCTCACTTGTCTAACAACGACTTTGGCGTTTTCCTTGTTTTATATGTTTTCAATACTTGCTTTTTTATACTAATAATATTAAATTGATTAAGTTAAGTTTTGAGTTCATCAACTTCAACTTCACTTCATCAACAACATCAACATTCAACATTTACAACAACATAACGTGGTATTTTTTTTTTAAATATTAAATTGATACAATCGTGAAACCCCCAAAATACGTTCTACTTCATTTATAAGTCAATTCGATATTTGTCAATTTTAGGGGTATAAAAAAAAACATGTCAGTCGAGGTGAGATTTGTATCTGAAATTTATGAAGAAAAACTGGTAACATTTTACGAAATATTTTATTGTATATTTTCTCCAAATATTGTGTTGGTTTAATATTCAAAAGATGTTTCTTCATTAATTGTTAAGACGATGAAATGCAATCCAAGATCAAAGTTTTCTTGTGAGATGTTTTAACTATGTTTAAGAGTAGAACTTTAAAAGCAATCAAGCAGCCTACAAGCATCCACTTTCCCCACTAAATGTTTGACTTTGTCTTGTAAATATAACAATAATTATCAAGCCAGAGCAATTAAGTTTCTAGTTTATGCTAACATGGATCTTCAAACTACTTAAAACATTAATTATGCATGAATAACGTGAAACGTCGACTCTTCGTTCAGAGTATCTCGCAAAGTGTTTCGTCTTAAAGCTAAGTAGCTGTTCGCTACGTGGAACAAACCTCTAACATTGATTTAAGAAGTTGTTTGTGAATTGTCTTAAAGTAATCTTATAAGATATTATTCTCTTATTTCAAATAAATAAGTAAAATTTAACCATTTAACTTGATATGTATTGAATTGGCATTTAACTATTTCAATAACTATTTGATTTCTTTACCATACACTGATATAACCAAACAAACTCAACAAAGTACTGAAGGACGACAGAAATGCAGTAGTTTGAATAATTACGTGTTTTTCTAGTCTTGTTGTGTGTGTTTTGTAAATGTCATTGTTTGATAAAAAGCACTTTATAGTTCCTGATATATTACGCTCTCCAATAAAATATAAAACTAGAATTGTTTGATAATCACTTATTTACATTATTCAATACAAATAAATACTTATCTAATGAAATTCAAGAATTTAACTAACTAACTGAATGACTAAATAATTACTTAATGTGAATGCATAGTCATCTGAACGTTTTAATTTACTTCTTCTCTGTAAAGAAAACACAAAAACACTGAACTAGACATTTTCATTACCCAACCGAAGAAGATACGGCGGGATATACAAGAAGATTTATGTCCGGGATTATTGGACTGATCATGTTTATTTCGTTATGTAAAAAGAGGTTGAAACTAAGGTTGCACTATACTATCAATGCATTTAATTCAACTCTATATTGTATGCCTCTGTGTAGTTAAATTGAAGTGTTATTTAGGAATAACGTTGTTTAATGTTGATAATAAAACATGGGGAATAGTCGTAATAAAAAGGCGAGCTTTCTTCCGTACTTAGTGCGCGTGACCCGTTTCGTTTAATGACGTCATAAAGAGAGAGGGTATCCAAATGTTTCGCAATCGTGATAATAGCTCTTAGCTCGCGGGCTGGGCTGGGGTAAATGTGACGTTTCTGCAGAGGAGAGGTGCATGACGAGAACTAGTTGTTCATAGAGGAAGCAACCCACCTTGTCAGCTGATAAATATGATGATTTTGTTATTTGTTAAACTATCCTTCTTTTTTCCTTTTTTTTTCCTTTTATTTTTATTTTTATTTTTATTTTTATTTTTATTTTTATTTTTATTTTTATTTTTATTTTTCTTTTTCTTTTTCTTTTTCTTTTTCTTTTTCTTTTTCTTTTTCTTTTTTTTTCTATTTCTATTTTTTCCCCTTTTCTTTTTCATTTTGTCTTCCCCTTGTGTATTTTCGTTTTGTTTTGAAATTCATTTGATGTTGGTTCGGAAATATATAAATATATATACAAAAATCAAAAATCTTGTATCTAGTGTACAGTTGATATCAATTTTAGAATGTAGCATTCATTCTCACTTCATTTGCAAAAAATTGTGTAATTCATAATAAAATTTTAAGTTAATAGTGTACAGGCATACAAATATTGGATTTATAAAGTATACTGAGCAATATGAAACCAAATATGGATTTTGCAGCATGCTACTATGACGCTATGAATATAACATTTACTACGGGGGGTGTACACTTTACACACAGTTTCTCAACGAAGTCATTCCCACAGCTGATCTTGACCCCGAATCGTAAGCTTGAACGTTCAACACTTTGGCAACGGAACGTGAATGTAAAGAAAGTTCCAAACGGCCACCATTCTTCGCTTCGAATATAGATAAAACCGAAGTACCAAACATTCCATTCCCTCAGTTGTCACCCAGACGTTGTATTCTCTGCGAGGACGCGAACTGCCAAACAGCCGGTTGTTTATTTAGTGACAATGATCGGGGCCGTAAATGTTTACTGTTGCTGACACCTTCAAGAGTCGGAGCTCGTCATAGAATCAACTGTGACGTCACGCACTGTTGCCAAGTCGTCTCACACCTTCTGCAGTCAACTACCTACACGCGTTGTTGCCATTTTGCCTCACAACTTTTTTTTTATAAAATTTTGCATAGATTTCACTAAAGCGGAAATTAAAGGCTGTTTATTTACCCTTTTTTTACGTGTAGGCAAAGCTTTATTCGATTTTGGGTTTAGCTAAAAAAATCCAAAATATTCCATTTTAAAATTTGTTTCTCGCTGATTAACAAAATAATATTGATAGTCTTCTACTGTCTTTGTATTTTCTCTCGACAGTTAAGCTAAGATGCTTCCTAGCCGAACGAATAGCTATTCGTCAAAAGGTATTTTCTTCCGTCCAATAATGTAAACACCTTTTGCACCTTTGAAGAAATAAGCGTTCTTTTGTCTAGGTGTAAATACAACTTTGCTTCCACAGACGTGTTCTTCTGTCCAGAGGGTAATTACAACTTTTACATCTTTTGCACCTGCCTCTTGAGGAGGTGTAAAGGTGTAAGCATGGGAAATTTACGCCAATTTCAAAAGTAATACCGTTATAATGTGCGATTGTTAAATAAATAGAAGATATATCTGGTAACAATACAAATATATGTAATAGAATTTCAATAAAATACACAAAGTTGTGTTATTGAGTGAGATATGTTCTGAAAGTGTGTTGGAATGATAGCGACAACATAGAACCTCGAAATGTACTGTCAAATTACAACAAAGTTGGTATTTTGATTAAACTTAAATTATTGCATTTTTTACCCTTATTTCTGATTATGTATTTTACACCTGGGTATAATTATCACAAATTTGAGGTGGACATACGAACACACCTCTAAGCTAAATATATCCAATTCTCACTTCAACAACCATGCTACGAAGCCGTGTCCCGCGTCACACGATCACTTGTCACGATTGAAGACAAGTTTCCACCCAGGCAATCACTCGCCGAGCTACACTGAGTGGGGTTGTAGACGTCGGCCGTGGCTAGCAGGGCTTAGCCCAGATACGTTTAGTGCAGCAGGTTCTTTACGAGACAGCCGATACTGTGTGAGAGAGAGAGAGAGAGAGAGAGAGAGAGAGAGAGAGAGAGAGAGAGAGAGAGAGAGAGAGAGAGAGAGGAGAGAGAGAGAGAGAGAGAGAGAGAGGAGACTATCTTGACTCTAGACACTCTAGAGCGATTGAAACACCTCGATGACATTTCACCTAAACCTCGTGGAAAGAAGTGACAACTTGCCATGTTTGAACTCAAGTGGAAGTTAGTTTCCTAACTTGTACTTACTAAAAATAATGTTATTTGATTTTTAAAAATGAAGTAGGAACTAAATTTTTTGAGCTGGAAGAACATTGAAGAATGTATTGCACAAATTAGCAGGTACATGAAAAATATTTTGAATTATTGGAACGTATCACAAAAATAGTGACTATTCTAACTTATGTAAAATATTGTTATATTCGTTCAAATTCTATGATAATTCTCAGCCTAGTTTAGTGACACCAATGTGCGCAACAAATCACAACTTGTTTTTCATTTGTTCAGTTTTGTAATGCTATTCAAGTGGAGGTCCACAATAACGACATCTCAAACGCCAAGTTGTTTTCATCAAACTTTGAATAACGGATAATAAGAAGATAAAAAACAAATAACAGAGATTCAATGAATATTTTTACTAATCGAGATTACAACGCACATAAAAACCCAGGTAAAAAGCCAAACACCTAGACCTAATGAAGTGTTGTATTTTAGACAAGTTCGGAGTTTTTGTCAATGACATAACATAAGCTAAGCGCTAGACTCTCAGATGGCCGTGGGGAGCGTGCCAATTGGAAGCCATCATGAAAGGGGAAAAACAATGGCCGACAATAAGTCTACCCAACGGTCCCATAAAATACCATATATACGGTACGGTATGTATGGTAGTGACACCATATGTATGGTACTGTATGGTATGTATGGTACCATACTTATGGTATCTCTAAGTGATTTCCCCCTTTCATGATGGCTTCTAATCGGCACGCTAGCGCTTAGTAGGAACAGGGTCGATACAGAAGTTTCCCCGTTGGGGAGGTCCTCCAACTCCCTATACCGCCCTGGGTTAAATAAAAAGACGGTTTTTGGCGTTTGGAATCTAACGTTTCACGCGACTCTGTGTGACGATTGATGGAACTACTTCAATAAAACTACGTCACTTTTCTACTAGTAGTTAACAGTCGATGACGACAAATGGCGGAAACGTCAAAATATTAAATACGATCGAATGTTGGCGAATGTTTTCGCATAAAGCAAACTCTCTTTATTAATGAGGATTTTTCTGATGGAGTAGACCTAAGCTTAGGACCTAGGCCGACAATATGTATTGTTCAAGATTTCGATTTGAATGCCAAGGGCGTACTTACGTCTGAAAACTGTATTATGGCCTTGGGCCTAGGCTACACTTACGTCCGTTAGGCTTGAACAAGACATATCTCAAATTATTTCGCACGAAAATGTCAGTGACGCCTGCGCAACACTTTATAGTACAATAATAAATCAAAAGTAAATCGTTTTAAAAAACTAGGGCCCAGGGCTAATATGATTGAAATAAAATTGAAGTTTGACGTTTCGTCTGTTATTTGTTGATTTCAGCGTCACTGCACATCGATAATCTACTGACCGTATTTAGCGTGCAGTGCTTTTATTAGTTTCACATTCAAGCCGCCCTCAGCGCGCAGAGCGTTAGATTCCGTTTTGACTTGGGAGTAAGGGGACCTCCCCAAAGGGGAAACTTCTTTATCGACTCTGGTAGGAAGGATAGGAGACTGAGCGTCTAGCGCTTTGCTACGCACCATGGTTTTTGTGTGTATCAGTGTTTAGAAGGCAGTGCCAGCTCCACATCTAGGGCAGGCTGTGAGAAGCGCAGTTTCCTCCTTGAGTTGTCTGTGCTGCAGTCAATGACGTACATAAGCTTTGCGTAGCAAAGCGCTAGACGCTCAGTCTCCTATCCTTCCAACCGAGCGCTAGCGTAACAATTTGAAGCCTCTCTAGTAGGGAAAAATCACTTCACTGCAACATAGATACTTCATCTTGCTGAATGAACTAAGATGCAGTGGATTATTTGAACGTCGCGGGGATAAACAAATACGTAAACAAATGGCGGACATTTTAAATTTTGCTTCTATGTGTGAAACGAGAAAAATTGTCATTACTTTCATAAAACAAACCAGAAACCGTCCCGGGCCTAGGCCCAGATAAAGAAAATTATTTATAATACAACAGTGTAAGCCTTTAGTTCCATTAGGCTATAGGACTACATTCAATTAATGCTAACATTACACGTTTGACAAGCCCTAGGCCTCTCCTAGGCAACCCTAGACCTGCACGACCTTGTTCAGACACATATTCCGCACAAATAACTAGTTTTGATTACTAAAAGCCTAATGCAGATAGACAATAGTATGATAGTCCACCAACTTGAATTGCTTTGTTCGGAAATCGGAGTAACTGAGAGATTTGAGGAAGAAAGACTGTTTTTCTTCAATAATAACGTGAAATCGCCATCTTGCGGTTTTGATTTTACACCGCTTGCTAACACAAAGGCTGTTAAATTTAAGGGTACGATACATTTAGACGGCGGTGGGTTTTTCCCTACTAGAGACAGGTTCAAATTGTTATGCTCCCCACGGCCTAACTGTGTGTCTAGCGCTTAGCTTATATTACGTCATTGGCTGCAGTGCAATGACTGTTTAGAAGGCAGTGTTTGCTCCACATATAGAGCAGGCTGTGAGAAACGCAGATGTTCTCCGCCGCACGCTCTGCACGTCGATACTAGCGGCTAGGGATGTTGTTAGGTGATTTGCAGCTGTCGTTGTGCCGTGTTACAACCTGCAAGTTAATAAATCCATGTCGACGTCACTGTAGGCTCTGACGTCATACATGATGTCCGACCAGCGGGCTCTTGACAGTGACGTATGTCTAACTGTCAGACGGGTGAGGCGAATACGTAATTGATTTATACCCGTAAATACTTTTAATGAACAAGTATTTCATTTTGTTAGCAATAATAATTTCTTCATTGATTTAAATGTGTCAGACTATTTTGACTGTGTGTTTACCTACGGTGACATTTAAAAAAAAATGTTAAGAGCCTAATGCATAGACAGGTTACAGGGGCGGCTGCAGAGTGTTAGAAATAAAATAACAAGCTCTACAGTTATGATCAAATAATTATGAAAAAATTCAACCATACTCAAAAATAAATTTTGAACACATCGGATTTGTCCATTTTTTTCTTTGGTCGGTTATTGCTTCGGAAAAAAATGATAACTTTGGAACTTGATTATGAACTTTACTGCATTGAAATAAGTAATATCCATTTTTCATTACAGCGCGGTATTAATTTTACTATTCTGAACACTGTGGTGAAATTTGATATTGTTTGAACCATAATTATGGTCATAATCGTTAAATTACATCAGTAAAAGTTACACAAAACGGCTCAGAAGTAGGCCCAAAATGGGATTTGATGGCTGCACAGAGTTCCGCGTCTGTGTGTTAGGATCGCATGTACGAAAGCCGATAACGGCAGCTTTGACGTCATCACAGTCTGATATCGCCATCGTGAGGTAGGGCCTACCCTGTCAAACGCAAATGTCGAGCCCTACCAGTGACCCTTACCAGTGAAACTTACTTTGTTTTTATGTTCATATAATTTTCGTAACATGACAGTAACCATAGCAAATTTAATAAAAAGCATTGTATCTTGGGAACTAGGTACAGATTGTAAACAAAATAAACAAAAGAAGGTAGCTTTTGTTTCTAGAAAATCTGTTTTGAAAAGCACTGCATCCACCGCTTGCTTGATGTATCATGAGAAATTAACTATAAGTAATTATGTTGACATTATTTTATTATCGCATGATAATATTATGAAGTGAAGAATAAATAAGGTGACCACCGGTTTGACCGGTACAGTACCGTTTTCATAACACTTGTACCGGTGTCCCAAGAAACTAATAAAAATTACGTTTTTGTACCGGTTTGCAATTTTAGTGAGAAAGTGACCTGGTATTTTCTTAACTATACCGTGCATGGAAAGATAATGTTTTATAAAAATATGCTCCTCTGATAATACTTATAGTAAAAACAATGAAATAGTTCTTCCACTTCCAAGAAGATAATTCATTTTCTCTAGGGGTTTGCGAGTATTATTAATGATTTTGGTGGAGGTGCCGGGTCGCGCACGTGTGTGAAAACGTAAAAATCGTTAGGCCTTAAATTTTTGACGCTACCTTACAAATGCTGATAACCAGTGTTGTAAAGTAACTGAGTAAAAGTAATTGAGTAAAAGTAATTAGTTACTTTTTGAGTAATTGAATTACTTTTTTAATTACTTTCATTTTAAGGTAACTGTAACTGTAACTGAATTACTTTTAAAAGTAATTATACTCAGTTTTCAGTTACTTTATAACAGTTACTTTTGCCAACCATGCTTGTTTACAGTTCAGTAATATAAAATTAAAATTATATCATGTCTGAAACTAAAACAACATTTTTAATTTTTGATGTTTTTTTATGATTTTTTTTGGTACTTTTAGTAAAGAACGAGATTTTTCTGCTGACTCAACTTGCATTCCTATTTCTGAATTTGTCTTGGTCAACATGTCAACAATACACCAAAGCAACTGCTAGTTGCAACGAAAAATTTCAATAGATAAACAATTCCTTTGAATTCTACTAGGCCGCTTCGCAAACGCTTTTTCCAGTCGCGTTGATTGATTAGCTTTTTATTAAATATTTCTGTCCAATGTTTAAGATTGTAAGTTGGGACCTCATTACTTTTTCTATGGTTACTTGATATAACTTGTTAATTAATACTTGTAAAGGCTTATATTAAAACCTTTATTACTATGAATTTTGACCAGCATTTTTAATTTGTTCTTTCAAGAGGCACTAGGCCTACATCACCATAATCTTAATGTCAATGTAAAATATGAACGTTGTAGCCCTACCAGTTTGGTCAGAATCGGCCCAAATGTCACGAAATTATCGTATTATGGACCGGGAAAAAAAATCTTAAAAGTACGATTTCTATGAGAAATATTTCTTAAAATGTCTCTTAAATCATAACATACATAATTTTAGTAATTTTAAACGTTCCCTTAAAGTTTCATCAAGATCGAAGTAGCCGTTTGCTAAATATCACGAAAATATCTCATTAAAAATCGAAAAAGTCGAAAAAGTACGATAATCATAAGAAATATTTGATCGATTGTACCCAAAAACGTGGCAAGTCTAATTCAGAGATTGTGAAAGTCCAAACAAATTTTCATCAAGTTCGCATATGCCGTTTGCCAGTTCGAGCGCGAACAAACAGACAAAAATACAAAAAATAAATAAAAATAAAATAAAAAACATTTGAGCCAAATTTTTTGAGGGGTCAGTCGCTCATCCAATAGACTAGGAAGCTTCGCAAACGCTGTTTTTAGTCGCGTTGATGGATTATTTGGTTTCACCCTCTATGCTACTTTGTTAAAACTAATAAAACTATATTTTCTAATTTTGCAATATTTTCATGAGCAAGGGTTGGTGGTTGCATCATCTGTATTATTATTACAATTATTATTCACAACTTACAAATATGAATTGTTTTGTTCCATAATGAGTAGGGGTCCAGGAAAGATATTTTTTTAATTGAAAAATTATGGTCACTAAAATTCAAATTATCCTTTATTTTGCATTTTCGTTTGTTTTTTTAAAACATCACTAAATGTGCCTTTTCTGTGCGATTAAATGTGGTCAATCTAATAATCAATTCATGCATGATTGGTAAAGTCAGATAAAGACACTACAAAACACTGACAAAATGGTTGTTTTAGTGGAAAACGGTCATTCAATGAATTTTTTGCGTGATTTTTCTGCAATTAATACTAATAAAACGGTTAGCTTTGCTGATTGGGCGGTAAAAAAATGATAAAAAGCTTTATTTCATGATTTCATACAAAAATGGAAAATTTGTCCATTTGGTGCGGTTTAATTTGCATTTTTTAATATCATGAGCCATGAAACCGTATGAAAAACATGTTTCAGGTATTTTTAAGAAATGTAATTTTTTGCTGATTGCAAAATCCCTGGATCCCTAATAATGAGTAGTAGTAGTAATGAAGGATGTTAGTCTATAAGCCTGAGTTATAAAATATATAATTAATTGTACAAAAAACAGTTTGTGTAATTATTTTTAGAAAAAAAATCTGTTCGTCATGCTTTTAGTAATGAATTTTTAAGAAAGTAACTTAAAAAGTAACTCAGTTACTTCATAAAGTAACTGTAACTGTAACTCAATTACTTTGGCAATAAAGTAACTGTAACTGTAACTGAATTACTTTTGCAAGCAAGTAACTGTAACTGTAACTGAATTACTTTACAAAAGTAACTTTTACAACACTGCTGATAACTTACCATAATAGTAATAATATAAGTCTTATGATACAAATTTATATTCATTTAGGAAGTTTTGAACTTTTTTGGGGAACAAAATATAATAAAAATATGTCACTATAGTGTTTGTGCACAAACGCAAAAATGTGACTTTTTATCAATTTTACTTTGATATTCAATGCCAATTTACGAGAACGTTTGAAAACATATTGTTGGTTTATCAGTCTTAAAAACATGCTGTCACATGTGTTATAATACTTCAATGCACAGATAATTATACGAAGTCGCCGAGATAGTGCATGACATGCGTTTGTTCGGCTGCGCGTCTTATTTACTTCCGCTGTCGCGACGAGCACATTGTGAGATATATAAGCGCCAAACCGCTCATACTTTACCATTCGGCCATGTAGGTATCAACAAATGTCTTGGTGATTTAGCTGTGTAAGTTTTTATAAATGCTATGTTATATTTCAGGTCAATTGAACATTTCGTTACAGCTTTTGTCAATCGACAGCAAATGCAGGAACAAAGCTGCATCGCAGTCTTGCATCACAAATATAATAATTTCTTTAAAACAGAGCGGCTTCATTGATGGAATTTTTAAAACTGAATAGTGTGGCCAACACTGTAAATACAATTTGGAATTTAAAGTCCGTCTGGTTGTATGCTACTGTAGCAGTACACAACGTTTATTGTTGTTTGTTCCGTGCTTAGAGATAATTTCCGTGTTTGTTATCCCACACATAACAAAAACTTGTAACAATACAGCCAAACCTTACACACTCAAAAGAAATGAGATCTAAAAAAATCACCTCGAATCTGCTTGCTGTATAAGGTGCCTGAGTGTATAGCGCACCGCGGCTTGGCTGCGGCGCCCTAACTGGCACCTAGATATAAATCAAGATAATATTCTTTTTATAGCACTATGACTGGATCGTATTATATACCCCTAATAGTATTCACCAAATTCGATTCCATATTATTGTTATAACATGATCGAACATTAATTTCATGGAGGAGATGATATAGCTTTCTTAATGCATTACCAAAATGGGTAAACTGTGTTTCAAGATCTATGTTTATACGAATTGTAGCTATGGATGACGAACCAAAAAGGAAGTGTCCTAAACTCAAGAAAGTAATCGATCAGACACTGTCTATTTTGTGACGGCAAATTGTTAGACATTGAGTCAGTTATCGACCTGTACCAAAAAAGACGTGTTTTTTACTCGTATCTGTTACCGTATGAAGATACAAATTGAAAACTTAATGTGAAATTCCACTATTCTTGCCGTTGGGCTGTTGATCAATTATCTTGCTCAATTGAAAAAACAAAATACACCCAGTAGTAAAACCCCCAGTAAAACCGATTTAGTCTACAAGAGCTAAAAAGTGTCGGTGAAACTTTATAAAAAGTGTCTAAGGTCGAAGAGACTGTTCAAGAAAACAATAATGACGAAGAACCATGTACGTGGACATCAAACCTTCCGAGAGAATGTTTTTGCACCAAGCTGCTATACTATATTCATTATTGTGAGGTTTAAACCTAATAGCAATGAGCAAAACTAATGAGCAAAACTAACTAATTGATAATAACAATCAGGTATAGGCCAACATAGTATTAATAAAATTACCCTTTCAATAAAATTTTTAATATTTCACGTGTTTTAGTAACAGTCATCACAAATATTTTTGGTAATTTAATACCCCCCCAAAAAAAAAATTGTAAAAAAAAAAAAAAACGGCAGCCAAGCTCTCCTTCAAAAGTTTTCGGCTGTGAATGCTGTGGGATATAGAAGTTGAGCCAAGCATTTCATTCTTTCTCCCTAGTTTCGCATAGAAAAGAAGTAAGATCATTTCGCCTGTTGACAAGCGCTAAGCCAACCATTTACCATCATATTTAAGTTTATCAATCCTTGAGTTACAAAGAGACCATCGACGGACGCGTCGGGTATGGGTATGAGGCAGCTGCTAAGGGTTGTCGCATGTAGTCGTAAAATAGACCATCCTAGAAGCTGAGGGTTTTTTACCTGCTGTATTCTCTTCCTGTTCTATTGTTCTATTTATTTATTGATATTTTTTGTTCAATTACAAATATCTAATGACGTTGATAAAATATTAAGCGTGAGTCTTGAATTTCATTTTTGGGACGAAATTCTACGGTAAAAAACTGACTGAGTTACGGATAATGCTTCTATAATATATTTTGATAGTATTATTTAGTAATATAATAATATTTATATATTTCAGTCAGTTTTGATCGTAGACACTAGGGAAAAAACGCATTTCATAACTCAAGCTATAAATTTGAACCACGTTATTAATACATGCAATTTTAAAAAAATATTTCGCTGAATACATTATTTTCATCACAATAGATTTGAAATGTGTGGAGGCAGGTAGAAAAAACCCATGTTCGCTCCCAAGTTCGGTCACGCCAAAAAAGGTGGAAAGGGAAAAATGCAGACAATAGACGGGACGACCGATCCCGTTCTCGTTCGCCGATGGTCACTTTGTATCTCAAGGATAGATAAACTTTAGTTAGCCACCCACCCAGCAAGCCGGAAGTTTTTCGTCGATTTTACGCAATATTTTAACACAGAACTGGTTATCGGATCGGGCTGATTTTTTTTTGTAGATCATGAACCACATATCAGGTCATACACCGAGTTTCAAGATTGTAAATTTTTCGGGGCGGCGTGTGCAGATAGCTGAAAACCCCCCAACTCGGGTGGGAGTAAACAGGGTCGAGTTAGCCATCGCCTAGCTTGGCTGCGGGCGAACGACCGTCGCCCTAGATTACGTTCCAGTAGAAGCCATACAAGAATGTCATGCACACTTTAACATGCCTATGTGCTACATAATAAATTAATATTTGACGTGACATGTGTCAGAAAATTTAAGTAATTGATTCAAATTATTACATATTTAAATGATGTTAGAAGTTTTATTGCCAATTTGTCTGTTACATGTGTTCGGTTTGGCCCCCGGACCTCACAGTGAATAGTAGTACTCTGCGCGACAGCGGAAGTAAATAAGACGCGCGGCCGAACAAACGCATGTCATGCACTATCTCAGCGACTTCGTATAACTATCTGTGCATTGTAGTATTATAATACATTTGACAGCATGTTTTTAAGACTGATAAACCAACAATATGTTTTCAAACGTTTTCGTAAATTGGCATTTAGCCAATTTAAATACTCTAAACTATTTTTAATGGGCAAATGTGGGTATTCACTGGAACGGTCGATTCGTCTTCTAAATAATCGTACAAAGTTATTGATTTAGAACAAGGATCAAAAGGGTGAAACGTCATGCGGAAGCGTCGCGGCGCGCTCAAAACGCCAAAACGGCATGTAGAACAAGGCGGATTCTTTTCGTATACGGTTTATGGTATGTATTTTGAATTAGGCTTTCTAAAAAGTATAATATCATCTTGTTCTACCGCCGGTAGGGGTCCAACTTTCATAACTTGCCGATTGCCGCTGCACGGATGCGAGAAAGCCTTCGCCATTAGAGTAATTTGCACTGGAAAGTTATAAAAATTGATTCCGTCACAAATTATAAGTGAACAACAATAATGGAATGAGTAAAAAAAAGTAAAAAAGTTTTCCTAGATGGGCTCGAACCGACGTCCTCTCGCATGCAAAACAAATATAATATCATCTTGTTCTACCGCCGGTAGGGGTCCAACTTTCATAACTTGCCGATTGCCGCTGCACGGATGCGAGAAAGCCTTCGCCATTAGAGTAATTTGCACTGGAAAGTTATAAAAATTAATTCCGTCACAAATTATAAGTGAACAACAATAATGGAATGAGTAAAAAAAAGTAAAAAAGTTTTCCTAGACGGGGCTCGAACCGACGTCCTCTCGCATGCAAAACAAGAGCTCTAACCACTCGGCCAACAATGACCACGGTAAACGTGCGGTCTAGAGTGATATTTATACAGATGCACGATAACTTGCGATAAGCGTAAACATTTGTCATGACTATTAGGACACTTTTAATAGTTATAAAACGTTCTGTCGATATTTCTAGAGTGTAATTTACGTCTCTTTTCACAAGATGTGCATTATAATTATTTATTTTGTCATTAAAAACTTCGGATGTGGCAGTCAGTCGCATGAAATCATCCAACTCGCCACCAAATAATATCTCGTGGTTTGAAACGTGGCTGGTAATGCGGGTAGCCTAGGACCCTAGGGGAGAAGACGCAACTGTATTGACAGAGCTACCGATAGCGGACGATTTAGTTTAGGTAGTCACCGCAAAATTTGAAAGCGCTCGGCCCTGCTTCCGACTCTTAAAGGGAATTCATATTGAAATATATAAATTAAATTATATTTTATATTTTATTTTAAAGCATCATATTTCAAAAACCATTCAGTTCTCTTTCAAACAATGAAATAACAAAATACACAAAAGACTTGAAAAGAACAACAGAACACAATGTAAACACAGGCTATATGTCATCATGGAGCTATGGTGTTTTCTAGACTTAAGTATATATTTTTGTTATGACATTGTTTGATCAGTGTTTGTTAAACATTGCTGAATTGTACTTGAATTACTAAACTTTTTAATAAAATATAAAGTAACATTTTGTTAAATGATAAATAACGTGTAATTTTTACGTATTTTTAATCATAGAGAGAAAAAAAATGTTTTTTATGTTTTAAAGAAGCCACGAACATTTAAGATACCAAAAAAGATACCACGTCTTTTCAAATGTATATTATACACAAATTATAAAAATTAATGGTTGTTTTCACTTTCTTAAAGTTTTGACA
Source organism: Sweltsa coloradensis (assembly GCA_024449915.1). Classification (NCBI taxonomy): domain Eukaryota; kingdom Metazoa; phylum Arthropoda; class Insecta; order Plecoptera; family Chloroperlidae; genus Sweltsa; species Sweltsa coloradensis. The sequence continues at coordinate 700,491 of JAMZAV010000471.1, read as the reverse complement.
CAAATGATTTCTTTAATCGTTTATGGGGTAAATTTGGTATATTTATCTTATCTTATTATGTGAGCCACATAAATATCTAAATAATATATCGAAAATGTGTCAAATCGAAAGTTGAGACTGATAATGTGAAATTGTTTTAATAAAACAGGCTATGCTATTTTAACTCCTATTGTTGCGTGTGCCACTATCAAACCAGATAGAACGATCTCTTTAGGTTTTCAGTCTTATTTAAATAGCCTCCAGCATTCCGCTCCAAGTAGTTGAACATTGCTATTTATCTTCCAAGATTCCTGACGAGAATCAAGTTACCCTCTACTAAATTGAAAAAAATAAAAAATAGTTTGACTTTTTCAAATTCGGTGAAATGCTTAGTGGGCAACATTCTCTTTAAATGATTTGGCGAGTGAAAGAGGAGAGAGAGAGAGAAAGAGAGAACAATACTCCCCTCACCTATCAAGTTAACAACCCTTTGAGTGCTATCAATGCCACGGCACGGATTTGTCTGCATCTTTATACCACGAGTGTTAACCTACTTCCGGTTGCGGTGGAGTAACGTTTCTGTTCTCCGACCAATCAAATCACAGGAGATAGGGAGCCACCGTGACCGGTATGTGGGTCACGTCTCACCCCCCCCCCCTTCACAAACAAGTGGGGTGGGGGAGACTTCAAGCCTCCCCAGTGTAAGATAACACTTACATTAAGAGAGAAGGTGTGGTTGCGCTCGCAAGAACTAATGAATAGAATTCAATTTGAACTTGCATTCCGCGTTAAGTTTTGTTTTTAACTGGAAAGGTTCACTTTTAAGACTCTTTGTTTTTGACACTGTCGGTTCTAACGTCAATGAAGAGTACCAAAACAAGGACATAAATTACAGTTTTAAAGTGTCAATTGAATAAAGTAAAACCAATGTGAGCGGATATCTCTTAATTGGATTTAACATTCAAATAAACAAATTCGTATTACGAGTCTACCCACTCAGTCACAAAGTGATTTTCAATGAGGGACCTTAATTAAAAGTAAAGCAAGACCAAATTTAAAATTGACAACCGAACAAGCGGGACGCGAGTCCACCAGTATGCCGAAATCAAGAAGGTGAATTCCGAATACTCCTAATTATATTATGTGATCGTTGCTAGGACGGCTCCAAAGTCACCGTTTACACAATCCCAAATCAAGAATAAGTTCTTGAGTCCATACAGAAGTCAAAAATAATTTGCCTTTTGAGGTATTTAAACCCGAGACCTTCTGCATTGGAAGTAGGAACACTAACTACTGTACCAACAAGCCATTGTTTCTTACTTGATTTTAACATAAGTTCTTATGACCTTATTTGGATTTCAGAAATCAAATCAAATAATATTCCGTTATTAATCAGATTTAGTGACTAATCTTCAATTCCATTTCAGTATTCTCCTACTTGTCATCTGGATATATTTATCTCAAGTCTTCTTCTCACTCCCCCCCCCTCTCCCACCGGCCTTACCCCCTTAACTATATTTCGAAATTGTATCTCAAATAGCAACTTGATAATGTAAAGGATCTGCTTACGGCTATAAACGCAATCATAATAGTTAATTAATTAGAAAATGTTTATCTGCCACCATTTGAAAACACAATTTAGGGTTTAACTCAGGATTTACCCTCAAATACAATAACCTCACTTTGTTTACATTCTTTGAACATCCCTCAAGCACTCTCCGAATTACCCACGCTTATATAATTCCAATTAAGTTGACCAAAAAAGTGGTCCACAACGAAACCTACATCTAACTTAGGTATATTAATTAAATGATACTTAGCGTTAATCAAGACCCCCTTATCTTAACAAGGTTCAAACGTACCTAAAGGTTTTCGAAATGAAATTAATTATTTAATCGTGAACATGTTTAAGGATTACTCTAGGGTGTTTACTTGAGTCAAACACGCTTAGCGAGACCTGAGAGCATATTTAATTACATCCGGATAAACTAGATTACTTCTTTGAGGGTCCTCTCGGGATGACTCCGCCCTTCAATCAGTGCCAGAACTGGCTGAATCCCACTCTGATGATCGCAATGTTGTTTTGGTACATCTAGTTACCTCATCTTGCACTGATTCTTATTTTGATTGAGCGCTTTAGCAATTTCATGTACATTCACTAGGTTTAATTGTCTATACAAAGATAACCTAGGATAGGAAACTTTAATAAGTTTATTCCATCGCAAACACGATGCATTCAGTCATTCCAATAGTAACACAAATGTCTTGCTTCTTAATAATTAAAACATTGTTTTTAATATTGCGTCTGCTTTTAGTTAATTTGCCCTCGGGATATTACTGCTTTTATGGGATCAGAATTATTCCGTAGAACTTTATTCATGAAAATTAAAACCCTATTCTTTCTTTATTGCCATTACGCTGCTTTCAGGCTTTTAATAAACAGAGCGGCGAGAATCAATATTACTACTGGGAAACATTTTACATACTTGGAAAGCCAATTCGAATGCAAAGTATTTGTTTACAGCAAAGGTAATATAAAATTAGTTTGTAAATGCTACTTTAACATCACGTTTTGAGTTGCTATGAAAACAAAAATACAAACGACAAATTCGCTGTTGGGCTATAGAATCAGTTCTTGTTTCATGAACAAAATGTAGATTTTTATAAATCCTTTTTTCAATGCTAGACATTTCTTATTTTCTCTATTTATATGAATGTATTAATATGTAGGCTACCTACATTTCTAACATAAAGGCCTAAGGCAGATCGAGATATGCATTTATTCTTATATGATAGATGCACTGTTCACTATACCCTAAATGTGTGGATAATTGTTGATATTATTTGCTTAGACCTATTCTATATTAGTGTAATGATCGATGGCAACTGTTAAGACAACTTGTACTGGATATCCAAGTCATGCATACTAAGCGTACTACGCAGCACATAGTGATATATATGCATGTTTATGCATGTACAAATTATAACTATTTTATAACATCAAACCCAAGAAACATTTTTGTGGGGATGATGTTGCAAAATCAAGATCAAATAACTTTGTTTCAATAAAATAAGAAAACGAGATAAGAAATGACAAAGAAAATGAAGAACAAACAACCTCCATATTATTACACAATTCCATGAGAACGAACGCATTTAAGAAGGAGCTAACAAACAATCCTCCCCCTCCCTCATACATCCCCCTCCTTCCTACCCCTCATGTTTCGACATCTTCGTCCTCGTCCTGTGACAACACAAGGACTCTGACAGCGGCCATGACGTCACATCAGCTAGAAGATAAGAGAGAGAGAGAGAGAGAGAGAGAGAGAGAGAGAGAGAGAGAGAGTCGTTTGACCGCTCCAACCTGTCCAACTTCACGTTCAAGAAACACGACATCCCAGCGCACGATTTATGTTATTGTCGTTTGATCAAAGCACAAGAGACGCTCACAAAACATAACCAAACCCGAGCGTAAAAAATATTTCCAAGGGACAACGTGCGACGTATGGCATTCGAGCGCTTTCAAACGTCGTCGTCTTCGTCGTCCGAGTTGGTTTATCTACGCGGACCATTGTTCGAGATAAATCGAACGTTGCGTTTTCGTACGCGGCCCGTCTGACAAAGAACTTTGAAGGAAGAAGGTGCGAATCTCTACTAAGCCACCCCCTAAAGGCGGAGGGCTTTGAAGGAAAAGTTTTAGTGCTTTGAGAAGAGGATTATAGCCACTAAGGCGTGTTTTGTGTGCGCCGCCTAATCGCGACGGAGATCTGTACTTGCGTCCGCACCTGCCCGACAGTGGCGCGCTCCCACGGGATTCGCAACTACTAATGCCGTAAATTGGACTTGACAACCCAATAGATGTAGCATTGATAAATAGAGACACCTGCTACGATGGGTTGTGAACAGAGTTTGACGCAACGGAAGTTTCGAGTGGATGTTGTTCGGCTTTCAAGGACACACAGAGTTTGACCAATTATTGGGCTTCTGTTGAATTATATAGATTTGTAACAAAAATGTTCATCCATGTGCTCTTTTCACCGGCTACCCTTAAACTGAAACTTCCTGGTTATCACCCAGACTTGATATTTCCATCGTGTTCTGCTTAACTTTAATTTAGCATTATTTTTCGTTTTGTTTTATTTAGGACGTTGCGGGTAGAGGTATGACAATTTGATCGGATCGGATAGGGTATGGAAAATACACTCGTTATAATACTGCATGCACAAATGGATGTTAAATTTTACTTGTGAAGTACCTACATTTTATGACATTCTCCCAATTAATTTGCATTTGTCTGCATTTTTTTTAAATCGAATTTTCTATATAAGACAGTCAATATGAACTAAACATCGAATATTAAAGATGGTTAATACTAGACCGGCACCTCCACCATTCCTTCAAAAATATTTTTTGGTTTCCAGAAAATAAACCGGATACCTTTTTTGATTTCTGGGTCGGCCTCTAAATATCAGTTTGAACCTTAATTTCTCGTGCCCTCACACCACTTGTTTTATTCATAATGCAAACTGTCCGAGATGGTCGAATTTGTGTCAAATAAATTAATTAATTAATTATATATCCGCAATTAATAATTATATTTGTATCGTATAATGTGTCATTTTGAAGTGCTAGTTACTATTAAAATGGAATTTAAATTGAATAAGTATGTCAGAGCATTTAACTACTGGGTTGAGCAGTAGCAGGCTAAATGGCTAAATGCGCGTCAGCTGTTGGCATAGTCTGGAAAGTGTCACCTATAACATGAGGATCAGAAAGAAGTTTTTATTTAAAACGCGTCTAAATTGTTATATATTCCATTTGGTAAACGTACTTTTTCAGTTAGGGGATTTCGTGATGGACAGGGAAAACAATTTTATTTTGCATCTAAAAACTGAGAGATCCAAACATAATCTGAAATATTATTGGAAAGTCCTTCATCTGTATGAACTAGGAATACGCAAAAGTCATTGTAAGACGAGTGAGCGAGTCATGTGTTGAGTACCCGGGAACATTTGCATGTAAGTTTGATAATTATATTGGTATAAATAAAAGGGTTTTTAAGTTTAGTTGGTATAAGGGCGCGACAACTGTATAGCCACAATGCGCCACTCAAGCCTATGATAGGCTATAAGGGAGGCCTTAGGTAGGGGGAAGAAAGGGAACACATGGCTCACTCACTCGTCTAACGACTTTGGCGGTTTCTTAGTCGCCTTTAATATCATTTTTGAATTTGTTGGTTTCTTAGTTGCATGTTCTAATGCATTGTTGTTGTAATATTACTATTTCAAATATTTACTTAACAGTAGTTCATTGTTGTGTCTGAATCTATGTAATTAGATTTATTTCGTAGTCCTCCAAGGTAAATCAGTTTTTTAACTGCATAGGATAGACGTTAAATAAATAAATAAATAAATAAATAAAAAATAACTGGAAAAAGTTCACATTATTCCATGTTTTTATTTGGGGAATTTAATGTACATCGCAGTCCATATTATATTATAATCAAGTCAAATTCACCTTATTATTATGTAATAAATAAATAATTCGAATAACAATGTTATATGAGATTGGTAGAAGTAGGTTCCGGGTAGACCTAAACATTTTTAACTCCATAAGAATAGCATTGTTGGTGGAGGTGCCGGGTAGAGCGAGAAAAGTTTTAGCTCCATAAGAATAGCATTGTTGGTGGAGGTGCCGGGTCCTTGATTTTATTACTTATATTACGGGGAGAGTTATTATTGCTGTAGTATTTTTTAAAATTGTAGCACAAGTGGCGGTGGTTTTTTTAGTTAAGTGTGTTTCAAATGCATAGGTCAGTGTACTATAAGCAACACATAGCATCTCGGTACTTGTACTTGCTCTCACAATCTCTTGTATTTTGTATTTTGTGTGGTTTGTTGGTCTTGTGGTTAGAGGCTCTGCTTCCAATGCAGAAGGTCCAGGGTTCGATTTCCGCTCCAGGCTGAAGTTTTTAAACTTTTAATGTGGACTTAAGTCCTCAGTTCTTGGCTGTGGAATTTGTAAATTGTAATTTGGAGCCGTCCTAGCAACGAGGCACATTATAAATTCTAAGACAGTTCCGAATCAGCCGTGCTGATTTTGGAGCTGTCTGTGGGTGAAATCGTGTCCAGTTTGATTGATTGGTGTTTCCTACTAAAATATGTCGGACTCTTGTTGGTTATTGTTCGCTTGCCGATGATGTCGGCGCCTACAGGGTTGGCTTGGTCGGCTTTAAATTTAATTCCCCTCACTGAAAATCCGTTCTGTGGCTCAGTGGGTAATCTAAATTCGAATTTATGTATTTTATTTCATTCCCCCATACCTACTTGGCTAGATCCAGCCTTAGGTATAGGGGAGGAAAGGGGATGTTCCCGGGTACCCAACACATGGCTAACTCACTCGTCTATCAACGACTTTGGCGTTTCCTTGGTCTTGTTGGCTAAGGCGCCCTTATACCCGGAATGTGGTAGACCTGGGTTCAATCCCCTGGTCGGAAAATATTTTGTAGTTTATGGATTGTATTTTAACAAATGTTTAACATGTTTTGAAATGCATATAACGCAGTTTAGTCTGCACTAGGGAAACGCCAAAGTCGTTGTTAAACGAGTGAGTGAGCCATGTGTATAGTACCCGGTATCATTCGCCATACTGGACTAGATCCAGCCTTGGATATATGGGAGGAAATGGGATTTTCCCGGGTACTCAACACTTGGCACACTCACTCGTTTTACAACGACTTTGGCGTTTCCCTAGTTATTTAAATTGAACATGCAAAATGCGAATTGTGTTTGAAACGTATTTAGCGTGAAACATTCACAAATTTCCAAGATAAAAACAAAATCACCTAATTTTTATTTCCCATTTAACACCCCTCAAAAATATTATGTTGGTGTAAAAATATAAAAAAAAGTTCTAACTAACGGGTATCGAACTCCGACCCTCCGTGCGGTACGCTAAATGTTTACCACTAGGCCATGCCAGCCAGGTAATTTTCGTCCCGCTAGCTGCTACTAAATAAATGCTATCGATATTTTAAAAAATCACATTTTTGTTTATTATAGGCTTAAATCGCAATGGATCTATCTGATTTTGTTAATAGTTCTCAGTAAACTCGTACCGGATGTCTGTTTAAAATTTCAGCGCAATATGCGGTTTGGCTGATTTTTTATGTACAGACAGACAGACAGACACACAGAATCACAGAATGAGAGCCGTTTGAGTTGAATGGAGACACTCAGTCGCTCCGCTCCCTCGTTTAATGAAATAAAATTATATTGGCACTAAAATGCAATTGAATTGAACTAAATTAATTCAAACCATTTTCTCGGACGAAGTGGGTTATTTTGTGCTAATGCAAAAAGTGAGCGGTATTATGTTTTGTTTTTTTTTACATTATCGGTTTATTTGTAGCCGTCCAATCAAAGTAGACTATTTGTTATATGACAATAACGTATACCACTTAAAATCAGTTATGAGCTTAGACAGAAAATTGTTTGATTTGAGTTTGAGTTTGACACGAGGCAAGAACTTGACAGTTCATCGTATTTCCGCTCCTTGAGATTTTCTGTCGAATACGAAGAATAGAAGCTAGGTCGATTTGAAGCTAAGTACTCGTGAAGCGGCTGTGATTCCGACTCAAGTGCCGACAATCGTATCAATCGAGATCCCATTTTCCACTCGATATCAGCCAATAAGAGCGATTTGTCCGGCACGTCATTGTCATGAACGATGTGAGAGGCAACAAACATTCGCGCTGAATTGTGTTCCTCGAATGATTTGTTGGCACTATTGGATTACACCGTTGTTGTGCGTTCAACATCTAAACGATGTTTTATCTGTGTAAGTATAAAAATAGTTAGACTGCTTTCATTGCAGTTTACCGACTGACTGAGGTTTGACTAAAGACTTGAACGAAGATTGCGTTGTGTTTATTTTTCACAGAAAGTTAAAGGAACTCAGTTTTGCGGCCTTTTCGTTTTTGCTTCTTTTTGCTTTTATTGGTTTTACTTGATTCACTTAGTTAACTGTGGTACGTGAATTAATATTCAATTAATAATATTTAATTAATATAATATTAATCTGTGAGTTACCGGAATTCCATTTGGGACAAAAACGATTCGGATAAATTGGGTTTATGGTTTAGTAAAGTGGCAAAATGTTATCACCGTCAATTGTGTTTTAGGTGTATGTAATGGCAAAATTGGTGTTATATTATTTAATTGGATGTTATTAATTGGATCCCAATGTATACTTTGTAGTTTTTTTCATTTATTTGAGAATGAATTATTTAATTTCATTAATCAGAAAGTTACGGGAACTGAGCATGGGCACATACAGTTTTAGATTTTTTGCGTCATGCCCTGTTTACCCACTGACGTGTATTCATTAATAGCACATCTCTACTCTAACAACTTAAGTTTTAATTCTATACATCACTCAAGACATAATATGTGATGAACAACAATCAACGGTGGCTACCATTTACAAGGTTTTTCTCTCTAACACTTGATTCCTCTCAGAAGCTGTATGTACACTCAAAGACAAAAGTAGATCAAGGTTGAACAAAACATTAATTTAATTAAAACCAAACAACCCTTTGGATCTTTTAACTCAACTAATAAAGTAAGTTACGATATGAGCAGGAACTATTACAACTTGTTAAGGTCAGAACTATAAGTTCTAAATGTTTTGTGTCCAACTACTGAGTTGTAGATTATTTAAATATAAATGACTAGACGTTCCCACTTCCCATAGCTACATTTGACTAATCTTAAAAGAGTATTATTTTAGACTACTTTACAAAAAGGCTTTTAAAAACCAATATAACAATTTAAAACTAGAGAAAAGAAATAACGTTTCACACATAGTTAATTTGGCTGCGTTCAGTACCAAATTATGTAATGAAATATTAGCATCAGAAAAATAACATTTGAAAAGACAAATTGGCGAATGAAATGAAATTATTGATAGATCTAGAGGTTATATTGGTGGACAGAAACTCTTCCAAATGTTGTAACTGTGAATGTCCAACAGCTATTTATATTTAATGTTTAAAATAACCACTTATATAAAGTTTCATTCCTCGTAACGAGTTTTATATGTCTTCGTCAATACTTCTCATTCCTTGATCAATCCCCCTCAGAGTCCCGATTAAAACTAATCATCAACTCATTTCCTCATTCCGTGAGCTTCCGATTAAAGTCATGGCAGTAATTAGAAAGTTGGAGAAAGTTCAACTTCTCAGCCGAGAGAAGAAATACTTACAAAGAATTGAAACTGAAAAACGACAAAAGTTTTGGACGGGGTCGATGTATATTTATTTATCCAATTTCAATTATATTATTTCAAAAGTTAACGTTTTCTTTTACTCTGAGTCTCAATACTGTTTTTTTTTTTACGTTTCCATATTAATTCCAAAGGTCCCGAGGTGGAATTTAAAAATAACAAATTTTATATGCTGAGTGAAATATTACTTATTGCTTTCAATGATAAAGGACTGGTTGAATAAATAATTAAATGAATAAATAAATAAACAAACAAATAAATAAATAAATGTTTAATAACAAAATCTTATTTTCCCACCTAAGAGCAGTGTTAAGTTCAGTTAATTGTTAAATAACTGACAATATAGACACAAATACATACTACTCTGGCAACATATTTCATTAGTCACTTTTATTCGGTACAGTTACTTTCTTTTCGGCTGTTCCGCTTACTTAAACAATTATTCATAATTGAATGTATCTTTAAAATGTGTTAAGTTATCTTGCAAATGATTATTATGGATAGAAGCTCCCACATACGCATCGTTGCGTATGTAACGCTCGCGACAAAACACGAAAAGATTGTAATTTTTGGATTTTTACAATTTCATGATTTTTTTATTTTTTAACAATTATTATTTTTTTGTTTTCGTGACTTTTGTGGTTAATTTAATGTTTATAAACTCTTGATGTCCACCAAAATTTGTGGTTAACCACCCCCTGGCCAGATTTACGTTGGGAAAAGAAAAGGATCGAAATATAAATATTTATATGTTTTATTAAATTTTTTAACTGTTATGTTTTTTTTATGTGTCCACCGACGTTTTTACGTGTCGATACACTGTATTTTCTTTGAGATAAAAAAAGGTCGAACGTTGCGTCTTTTCTTCCTCGAGTGGCCAAACAAGACAACTGAAACAGTCTCCTTCAGCGTGATAACATGACGCTTCACGTAGGCGTCGATAACCCGAGAACCCGAGAACCTTCTATCTGTCAGAGGAATCTAGACATTCCCGGCGTCGCCGGCTCCAGTTCAGTTTGGTTCGAGGGCGGTAAAAAGAATCCATTTAATAACTCGCAAAGCTCTTTGACAAATTCTCGCAAACATCTCACAAATAAAACGTGTATTCGAACTGATTGTCACGAGTCTCGACCCTTGAAGGAAATAAATCTCTCGGGTGGAGATAAGCAGGGTGTATGACGTCATACCGAGTTGCGGGGTCTCTGACTCGCTGACTCTCTGTCTGACTCTCAAACTCTCTGACTCTCTGACTCTCTGACTCTCTGACTCTCTGACTCTCTGACTCTCACTCTCTGACTCTCTGACTGTCTGACTGTCTGACTCTCTGACTCTCATTCTACTCTCTGACTCTTGACTCTCAAACTCTCAAACTCTCCGACTTTATACTTTTTTTTAAAAGCTGGAGTACCTTTTTACTGTGATGGCAAACCTTCTGTACTGCTCAACAATGGGCAGACATACAATGATTTAAATTACAGTAAAGTACAAACTTCGGCTTAGTTTTATTACGATATTCCTCTTTTAGTGTACTTACAATATTGACTAATCTATTTAAAGTCAGATTTATTTTTAGTGGTATCATAACTTGTGTTGATTTATTGATTTAATTGTAATTTACCTGTCCCATGAAGTGGGGTAGGCCAGTAAAGGGTCGTGCATATGTCCATACTCTCTCAGCCTACATGGTTTAACAGAGATATCGGCCTAGATAGACAACAATATTGTCAAAATTAATTTAATATTCACATCAAATAACAAATACTATCATATTAATATTTATTGAACAAGTTATTTTAACAATACACTTACAAGCGAGATAATTATATCCTTAGAAATATGAGTTAATTTTAATGTGGCTCTCTTTTTCAGTTTATGTTTGTGATTGTGTTAACGAATAAATAACACTATAATACCTCAAAAACAACCAAACGTCTTTAACCTATTTATGTGTCGCTGTTCCTGTCTACTAATTCTTACCCCTGGGCTGGGGTATATAGGGGGGGCATTCATATAGGGTAGTTACCATTGCGTCAATTTCGTGGATCGCGAGGCGCACACTGTGGCAATTATTCACGATTTTTAAATATATTTTCCCAATAAACTTGATTTCTAATTGGTTTCACCATCACATAATGGTCTAGAAGCTGGATTAGGCTTAAAACACCGAACCGCGTGATTTTAAAGCCAACAAGTGTCAAAACTCGTGGGCATTTATTTCTATTCCCTTATCGCTGTACATTTTTTATCCATTCATAAATTTATCAACAACACATATTGCTCATAGTGTTTGCGTTTGTTAAATCCTCTTACAGTTCGCATGAAAGAGCTTATATGAAAATGTCCGAGTAATGAATGAAGTTAATTGGGATTACGGCTTAACGTCCGTGAAATGTAGCATCGGGTATTGAATCGACGGTGATGGTGGGGGGGGGGGGGACGTGATCACCTAGCAAAGGTCAAGGCACGAGAAAAACGTGTTGATCTGCGACAGGCCTACGCTGGTCAGACCCGGTCACAGCCGACACAGTTTGTCTCAGTTTATATTACAACTTCAAAGTTTCCTTTTATTTGTATCTTTATTTTAATTTTATTTTGATACACCGTTTGGATTCACACACGGTACAAATCTGAGATTATCGATTAAATGATAAGCTGTATTGCTCTCTTTCAATCTGATGGGACATAAATATTCTACAAAAGCGTGTACTAGGGAGCGAAGCTACTTAATCAACTGAGCGTTGAAGAAGATTTAAAAATAAACTAACTAGATGGACGTTGAGTTTTGGTGGAGGTGCCGGGTCATGCATTTTTAAATTTTCTGGTGGGTTAGAGTCTCATTTTTTAAATCCAGGGTCATTAAAATCATTATGTATCATCTTTGTTGAAGGTCACTGACAACCAAAACATGGGAATTGTGTTTGGTTTACACCGCGAGACGTGACACAGACAGACAGACAGACAGACGGACCGACGGACAGAAAAGTAATGCTTATAATGGGAACTTTGGGATACATTTGGAGGTTGGCAAATAGCTATTCGCTCGGCCAAGAAGCATCCGAAGTATATACAACTTTGCAAAGTTGTTAATAAACCATACAAGGCACTACATTCATAGATTTTTAAAATTTAGACTCAAACACCCTAAAAAAAAATTCACAAATAATATAGTAAATTTTGTACTTTTTAACAAATTCAAAAATCGTGATATTAATTTTTTTATTTTTTTAAAACCAATTTTAGAAAAGCGTTACTGTAGACTGTAGAGCCTTATATTTCCACTTTCATGACAACAGTTCAAAATTCCAAACACCTGTGGTATCAGTCAGTTGAGCGAACATGAATGTGGCTGAAACGCATGCCCCATATCCACTTAATTTTGTTTATATTTATCAATGTTATTTGTTTATATATCTAAAGAAATGCGTATCTGTATGGAATGTAGCCACTGCGTTTTAGTAGGTCATTTCCCGTCGTACAACGTATGTACGACCTACGATGTAGGTGACGCCTCGTGCATATAATTATCAGTGTTCAATATTTAGATGATTGGAATTTGTTTGTCTATAACAAGGTCTACTTACACTGGGTAATGGCGTGCATGATGGATTACACTCAGGGTGCGCATAATTTCTGTCAATATTTACAACATCAAGTTCATATTATCTAGGTGCCCGTTCGGGAACCGAAGCCTTGATACCTTACATACAAAGTTGAGTCGGGGCGTTTTTAAGGTGTCACCCAGTCTGCATGAAACGTGAATGAATTGGAGGTAACTCACAAAACATGTCAATTTTGGTTGGGTACGAACATTCTTTATGGGTGAAAAAATCAGTTATAACACTATCAAAATCACTTTCTGGATGCTACATACTCCTACTGGACTACGTGATGTTAACTGTCAGATTCGTAAATTTTATTTGCCCGGTGATCTGACAAACTGTTTAGGCCCTAGGGTGTTGTTGGCTAGCGACAGGTGAGTGACATTTAACTGTGAGACATGTGGACAGCTGGGACGTGAATTAGTTTGCATTGAGGAGTCAGTGGGCAGGGGCTGACACTGACCATATCAAGTACGACGCTTCTTGTTGTCAGGTTGGTGGATGAGCGCGCGTATGTTGCCTATCTCTGCTCTATATTGTGTGTTGCCTTTGTATAAAAGTTATCTTGATCAAACCATTTGAAACATTACTACATAAATTAAATAAATTCGCTTCGCAAAAGCGTTGCTGGATGACACGCCGTCTGGTATATTGTTTCGTGACGACAAATGTTCGTATTTTAATTGTACATTGGAAATGATTATACAATTGATTTGTTTTTCAGTTAATATTAATCTCACACATAACAAAAACTTGTAAAAATACGGCCAAACCTTACACACTCAAAACAAATTAAATCTAAAAAAAAGGGCCAAGCTCATCTTCCCTTCCACATTTGCGCATTCTTAATTCATAAACGTACAGTGTCCCGTTACAACATCCTTGAAAAGCTTGGCAAAATAGAATTTGCAACTATTAATTTAAACGTAATAGTTCATTCAAATTCTTTTTTTCTAATTAATTTTAACGTAATGGTCATGCAAATTCTATTTTGCCAAGCTTTTCAAGGGTGTTGTTACGGGACACTGTACGTTTATGAATTAAGAATGCGCAAATGTGGAAGGGTAGATGAGCTTGGCCCTTTTTTAGATCTCATTTCTTTTGAGTGTGTAAGGTTTGGCTGTATTTTTACAAGTTTTTGTTATGTGTGGGATCTCATTACTTTTTCAAGTTCCATTGCAAAATTATTTGTTAAAATATAATAAATTTATCAAAGTCGATTTAATTGCTATGGTATTACCAATTAACAATAGAATGAAAAAATATAGTGGTACAAAGACTTGCTTTTTGTAAACAATGTAGGCGATTATTGTCACGTAACTATAGTTACTTGTTGATTGTATGCCTGTATAAGGCTTATTTTAAAACCTTTATTTGGAAGCCTTCCAGCAATTTTTTTAAAACTTTTTCTTTCAAAAGGAACTACATCACTATTACCTTAATGTCCATGTAAAATATGAACGTTGTAGCCCCACTTGTTTGGTCAGAATCGCTGGGCAATTAAAACTGACGAATTAGATAGTAAACAGTATTCTAACGTCCTTAAAGTGATTTTGAGCATGTTTCAAGTCATATTTTCACCAAGAAGGAATGCTCGTACCCCAACCAAATTTGGCATGTGTTGTCGGGTACCTAAATCCCCTCGATTTTGATAGTTTTCAAGTTCACATCACGTTTCATGATGGCTGGGTGACACCTCGAAATCACCCCAACTCTGATTGCTGTATAAGTTGCCTGAGTGTGTATGCGGCGCCCTTAAGGGCACCTAGATGTTTACACTAACAAGTGTGCACAGTTGAAAATTTCCAGCTTGGTTTTAGTACACAGTGTATCAACTTACTAATTGTCGAAATTAAACTATATTTAAGAGTTTAATGAGAAAGTTTACATGTCCAAATTTGTAGTTTTTTTAATCTTTAATTTTGTTCAGATCGGAGTAGTCTTATAAACGGAATGTTCAGAATAAACAAGAAAAAATATAATGTCACGTAAGAAACTGTGCTTTTTCCTATTCATATTTTACTTGACACCACTTAGCTCACCAATCTCATCCAATAATTTATAATATAATAAACGCCTTAATTTATAATCTAAATAATCATGGTAAATAAAGTGTGGATAATAGCACAATGTTCCCCGAGTAGCGATCGTGTTTGTAGCTGTGAATCTATTTTGTTTGCATCGCGTGTATCGTGCACCACGTCCAATCACTCCGCGGACCTTTGTGAGCTTCCAGCCTGTAGAGATCCGCTAGAATGAGTGACAAGGGTTGCGTTAACAAGCGTACAATGAGTGACACGGACCGGACAATACAGACCCTTAGTGCGTCCCAGTCCGGCATTGTGCAACACGGGACGCGACCAGGGTCTAATGAAGCTGGGGGGGGGGGGCAATGGGCTGGATGCGTTCGAGAAGGTGTGAATAAGAGACTAGGTTTGACTGCGATACTTCTAGCTCAGACTCAACAACTTTACTGTGTTGTGTATTATGTTGCAATTCTTCAACATTGATTATCATCTTATTTTTTATAGGTTACAACACACATGCACAACGTTTTGTTTCGTATTACTTGTTGCCATCATAGGAAAATTGTGATAAAATTTAGTATTATGTATATCTCAGATTTTGACATTACTCTACTTTAATTTTACTCTACTTTATTATTTAAAATCGTTTATTTTTGTATCTCTACCATCACTTTTCACAATAACCTCTCTGTGAAAGCCCCCCTGCGAACCACCAGTCTCTTCGGGGGCTAATACCTAAAATTTTAATATGTATTTAAATTTCTTAAATAAAAAAGCATGAACTGAACATTGAATGTGCAATATTGTCGGTTAACTACAGGGACTATCTTTACAATACGTGTCGATCATAATCCGGCACATACGGGTACTGTAAGAATTAAACTGCGACAGGGGAAAGAAATCGGTAGTTGGATACGATCTCGATATTTTGGACTCCATATAGAAATATCGAAATAAGAATTATTTATAAAATATATTAAAATTAATACGAGAACATGATTTTCTGGGAAATGCGAACGTTTCAACTCCTATTTGTCTGTAAATACCTAATAAAAGTGGATTTCTCTTTGAGTAAAGGTTTTGGTGGAGGCGCCGGGTCATCAAACGCGAGGGTGAAAACGTAAAATCAGTATAATTATTTGTATTTCTTTTTACAAACTCTTTTGCCTCACATCGTAAAAAGCAAGCCCACTTTTCTCATACATTTTTTTTGCAAAATAATATGTATTTATTATATAATATTTGTTATTTAAAAATAAATCATTTTATACATTTTTAGGGCTCAATTTATACCATTATAAATTTATATATCTTGATATTTTTACATTCATTGTGTTTAATCGTTGGATCGATATCAACATAATAAACAGTATCATGTGATATAGAATTGAATGTTATGCCAGCCCTAAAATGAACCATGCATGTGAGAGGCACGGATGTAAATAATAGAGAACGTCAACATCGCGGAAACCGGAAGTTTACTTCAATCCCTTTTGAATAAAATATCCCATCGGAAGTATATCGTATTTGCTACTATAAACAAACAAATAAATCCAATCAAAAGTACAAACAATATATCGTCATGATGCAGAACAAAGTTTATTCCCAACTAACTTATTTCAAAACAGAAAACTTAAAACTTGCTTATAAAAAATGTACCCCGTGGTATTAAAATATTCATGTGCATTTGCATTTATAGTGGATGAAGCCACTCGATTCAAATTAACAATCACAAAAATTGATGACCAAATAAAAATTATTACACGTAAGGTGCATACATTGTTATAGAATGAGAAATCCCATTATTAAATTATCCAAATCAAAATTGTAGTATTTAAAAGTACTATTTTATTTGTTATGTTGCGCACAGATGAAATCATCTACATGTTAAAAACAAGAAACGTAAGAACATAAATGTTGGCCAAAAAGCACAATAAATGGAATATAACTGTGTTTTTTTATTCGTTTTCTTTGCGATATGAACATTTTTTCACTTTTATCATAATAACACGCAGAGAGGATTTCATGACTTCTTTTAGTATTGGGTAATAATACCCCTTAAGATGTATAATCCCTTTGAAGCCGCCAGATCTCATTTCTTTGAAAGCACTACCCATTATTTTACGTAGTTGGCTGCCATTTTCCGAATCTCCTTATTTTTATTTTCTTCACAAAAGCCAACTTTTGGCTTATCATACGGGGTGGCATATCTGGTTAACCCAGTGGAAACATTTCTCTTTCTATATCTTTTCTTGCTCTTAACGGTGACATCTCATCACTTTTCCTTTCTAACCCAGCTCATCTAGTTTATTTCAACAATTTTGCCAAAAAGAAACACAAGATGAAAGAATAACAGTTAATGCACACATAACTTATGAGCGATTTAAGAATAACAGTCAATGCATGCTTAACTTGTAGGCAAAGAAAGAATTACATAAATGCACACTTAACTTGTAGATGCTGAAAGTGTTACAGTTAATGCATGTATTTATTTTATTTATTTATTTATTTATTATGTATTTATTTAACATCTATCCTATTCAGTTCAAAACTGATTTACAAAGGAGGACAACTAAATAAATCTAATGACATAAATGCAGTTAACACGCATGCCTAAGTTGTAGGCGCTGAAAGAATTACAGTTAATGCATAGCATACTTAACTTGAAGGCTATGGATGTGAAACAGTTTAACTTGTAAGCGACGACAGCCTATCAGTTGACACAAATCTATAACTTGCAATTTAGATATTGTATCTAGACCTACACGTACATGTTTTGTCAGACCAATTTAAAAATAAAAAATTATACCTTCGCAAGTTTTCGCGCCATTACCAAATTATTAAAACAAATTTTAACCGAACATTCTGGAGATCATTGACGTCTTTTTTATAATAATTGTATTGTTATTTTAACATATTCGCTACAAGTGATGATTTACTGATTCCTCTATGACATTTCTTAGACTCTTCTGTTAGTCCCAGGATTAATGTTACTAAGCTCACATCTGAAATGTGTAATACTTTCAATGTCTGTTACTTAAAAAGATAATTTTAATATCCCATGTTACGCACATTTCAAATCTGTCCGTTCTTTCAGGTATTCAATTCTCAATTTGATAGATTTTCGGTCTCATTTACTAAAACATATAATATGAAATGGAAGGTTGTTGGTAACAAATATATGAAAACACATACTGTGTAATTGTGTTTGGTATTTTTTTTTACACGGACTTCTACTTGAGAATCTAATTCAAATAAAATCTGCCATTAAATGTTATCACTTTCAAGACAATGTTTTACATCTCGTGTAGAATACTTGTACTTGAATAATACCACTACCAGGATATTATGCAATCTACTTGCTCGTACTGTTAAATGTTATAATTTAAACTCGAACAATTTCAAACTCTCAAACGAACATATCGCAAAAACTTCACTATAATTGACTGAAGGAGGTTGTTTCAAAATCTAGCAAATCTTTATATGAATTAGTTATTAATTGTTTCTGATTCGAAAGTATTCAATACAAAGTTCTTTTGTGTGCTCGAAGTTAAATGAGGCACCGAAACTAAACGTATTCAAATATGAGTTTTATTCAAGTACCATCAATCAACTATTCAAATTTTTCGCGTTTAGAAAAAAATCTTTATTGTGTGTTTTTAAATTTATATAGTCTTCATATTTTGTCAAAAGTTTTTACAACTGAATAGAATAGACGAAAAATTAAAAAATAATGCAAAAACAAATAACAAAAAGTGCAATAAAATAGCTCGACTATAATTTATATTTTACGCTACTCGATCGAGAACAATTGCACCTTGTTGAACAGTTGTGGACTAGAAACTCGATCAGAGATGTATGGTTCTTGCATTTCATGCCATCAATACACGTTACGTTCAATATATATTTCACACAACCCTATGCTATCCGCAATCAATTCGCTATTTAATAGAACTTAAATCCAATTCAATTTGCTCGGATTTAACTTGTTTGAAAATATTGTAATGGAAACGTATTCATGAAACGTTATTGAATTTCAACGCAGACAAAAACAAAAAACGATGATTGATTTATTTATTTCGAAAGTCCAACAACGCTTGGATACAGACACAAAGGGGGCAGTATAATGGAAGCTTTTTTAATTAAAAGCCAATTACAATGAATATGAATAAGTTATTGAGCGATGGAAAAATAAAAGTTAATCTCCATTTTGTTTTATATTTTGAAAGAATAAAGTCTACTCTAAAATTTAATTAACCTGGTGTAGAATATTCCTACAATGGTTGTTTGAGAGAAAGGCGCGGTACGCACTCATAAACTGCGCTCTAATTAAAAGAGCTAGACGTCATGAACATAATAAAACCGCTTTACTCATTTTTAAATTAATTCTTTTGGTTTCTTGTCAGTTTCATGAACATGGAAATTAAGGGTCACGTTTTTAAAAACCCTTAGGCAGTTTGAGATGAATAAAGGCTGTTATAATTAGAGCACATTCATGACTAGCTCGTCATGGAGGGTCGCAGTACTCGTGCGAGTCGGCTGCAGCTAGACTGTCGCTCCAGGCACCGTCCTATCGCGCTCAATCAAGAGCCCAAAGTAGATGTGAACTTTTTTCAAGTTCTGAAGGAAATGAAAAAATAACAGCACATACTTACTTAAAGTTATGTGACTAATTTGCTTAATTTAGTCTTCATTACGTGTTTCTAATTAAAAACCAAACGAAGTGCGGATTGAGAGTTTTTATCAAAGAACAGTTTGGTCTCTTTTCATATCTCGAGTGGTTCATTCAAGTTTGAAAATTATCTTTTTAAATTTTTATCGTGGGAAATTATCTTTTTAAATTTTTATCGTGGGAAAACTAGGTATGTTGCGGATAGGACAATAATTGTCGCAATTATATCGCAATTATTGCGAAGGGTTGTCCGAGGGCTGTTTAAGAGGACTCAATCCCTTGCATTCGCATTAACGACTGAGAAAAACCTAGGAAAAACCTTCAGTCAGGATTGCCGGTCTCGACGGTTGGTTTTTTTTAGAGGATAACAGAGAGAAAATTGTCTTTCCTTTTAACGTTTTCGTTGGGATGTATAAATCGGTACAAAATCCCGCCAAACGTAAAACTTCGCAGGAAAGAGCCATTGAGAGCAATTGTAAAAGAAAATCTCAGTCATCCTCTAGAAAACCAGTTAAAAATTATTATTACAAAAACACAGCTACTTACGTTCAATGGTGTGCTTGGGCGAATTGAAGTTTGAAATTATTTTGAAGTAGAGATATTTGCCGTGTGCCCGATCAGAAAAAATTTAAAAATAATTGATTTGATTTTCTACTTGAGTCAGTTTTTCAAAACCATTAACTTTATTTTGACTTGGTATAGCCTATTTGGGAAAATATAAAATCGCGGTCGAATAGCCATTCTCAAAAAACCAGAGATATTATCTAAAATGTCTATGTTTGAAAATAAGTACACGATTTTGTTTTACAAATTCATTGAACAATTATAAAATAATATGCAGAAAGTACTATACTATGAACTATGAATGAACTACCTCAAATGCCCCTCTACCTTTCT
This sequence comes from Sweltsa coloradensis, assembly GCA_024449915.1. Classification (NCBI taxonomy): domain Eukaryota; kingdom Metazoa; phylum Arthropoda; class Insecta; order Plecoptera; family Chloroperlidae; genus Sweltsa; species Sweltsa coloradensis. Next base: position 680,032 of record JAMZAV010000471.1, on the reverse strand, counting down.
TCGCGAGGAAACTGTGCTAATGAAAGCAAAGTAATACAATAACCTACGCGAACAAAGCCGCGCGCTCTTGGGTTACCATTGCGAGGCTGCAATGCCCCACTCTGAATTAATTATATAAGCCCTATTCGCCAAGTATCTCCACACTTTGAGTTTTGAATTACTTAAGCTTAAGTCTACGAATAGGAGCTGAATCGGTTGAGCCATTTCCTTCTGCTAATGGCATTGATATCGTATTGCGAACTGGCTTCGTTCTCGGCATTGGAACGTGAGAGATTTGAACTGAGCAGCTTAGTGAGGTTATGTGATCTAAGTATTATTATTTTCACAAATAATATTAAGGCGACTGTCGAAAGCGAAGCAAAGACGTAACTCAGATGACCCCAAAAACGATAAAATCATAACAACTTAAAAAGGATTGAGAAAATCGACCAATTATTTTGTCATGTTTCTTATAACGATCAGTGTATACAACCAACATAATGGTTTAAGAAATTAATTGTTTTTGTTCATTTGACTATGATTAATATTGACAGAATACTTACTAACGGTTGATCAGTAAATGTGATTGCGTTTTCCAGACAGATCGACTGGCTTACCAAATTAAGTACGTAAGGCTCAAGTAGCCACAGAGTTCGTTTTCTCAATGTTTTTCCCAATATAGGTCTTGGGTTGTTATCTTGAATGTTATTGTGTAAGAAAAGCCTGGTCACCAACACCCGAGTCACCCACGCCACGCCTGCAGCCCTCTACTCACACTCTGGGTGTACGACAAGGTTGCATCCTAGGTCCCATGCTCTTCTCATGCTAACCTCGTGGTTTGTAGGTAAAAGGGCTGTCACCAACACCCGAGTCACCCGAGCCCAGCCTCACCACAGGTTCGCTACTGGGAGGACGACGGGAAGGTCCCGACTGCGTCCAGGAAGTCCTGCAAGGATATCGCCAGACAGCTCGTTGAGGAGGCGCCTGGCAAGGACATGAATGTGAGTGCCACACATCTTCTCTTGTATTGTAGTGATGCGAGAAGTGTAGACAGGATGTTATTAATTCCTGCTAGCCTATGCACTGCTAGTAATACTTACTTCGTTTAGACCTGCATAACGATATTGAATAGTATTGTGTTGTGAATCATTTCTCGAAATACACTGAGATTTAACACTTTACATATCGCTCATTACACTCGATGAAGACTATTTACAATATCACCATAACACCACAATACAATGCTCTCAACATTTGGGTGTCGTCAGCGTAAAAAGTAGTTTGCATTTTGTTTGCTTGATTTTTTATTTATTCTCTTCTGATTTTTATAATAATATTTTAACAGCAAGAGTACACAAGACGTGTGTTTGAATAATGTAGCACAAACTAAAAAATGCTGTTGGAAGCAAAACTCTTTCGATAACATCTCCCTGTTTGTTGATATTTTTGAAATATGCGCTTTAACTTTGAACTTAGTCAAGTGATAGAACATTCTTATACCAAATTTTAGTTATTTTTATTTCATTTCGTAAGATCCTTGATAAGTAAGGTTTCCGAATTTGGTGTTTTAACAAGGACTTTCCACACAATAAGCTAAATCGTTTTTACACAATTGTGACTACGGACATATTAAACTATCTCAATCCCCTCGTCCACAATGTTAGTTTCTCGTTCTAAAGAACCCGACAACTTTCACAATGAATTAAGCAAAGTAATGTTAATGTTGGGATTTGGAAAGAACGTCGCCTGGCAGAATAATTATTGTTGGTGGCGCATTAAGTTAGTTATTCTCTTGCTCCTGGGCATTGCATGGCCTTATATTTACGATGAAGCTCCTAGATTTGAAAGTCGACATCGGTTTGCGTCAAAAACAACGTCAGTCTCGATTCTTATCTGATGCAAAAGAGAGGCTAACTGTTCCCGACAAACTCTCGGATCTTTTCCAAACCGTCATCATCAAGTTTTAAATCTGTGCATATTACTTAAAGCAGAAATATTTTTTATCTATAATGCTTTTGAGTACTCAAAGTCATGTTTTTATCCATATCTTGGATAAACTGCCCTGACATTTAAAGAAAATAATAATTTAAATCTATTAATCACCCACTCACATAACTGATTTCTTGGGGGACATTAAATTTAAAGCGATTAAGCCAACCCTGTAGGCGCCGACATCCATGCGAGCGAACAATCACCAACTATAGAGACTGTATGTTCAAGTATGAAACACCAATCAATCAAGCTGGACACGATTCCACCGCAGACAGTGACCAGCATCACAACCCAATTGCACCTAAGTTTGCCTCTTGCTGGGACCTATTTCCCATTCGAATTCATGCACAATATATGTAGATCAATCATGACCTCAACTATGCCCAACAAATGAATCCATTGCTTTCACTTGGCTATTACCGACAGAGGATAATCACTCGGAACGCGTGAGACTCTGATTCGAGAGGTCACCGGATCGATTCCTGCCAAGTTGAAAGTTTGTTCCAAAGTTTTCTGAAGTCGTTAATGTGAATGCTAGGGATCGAGTCTTCTAACACAGCCCTCGGGCATTTCATTCACGACTATTCTATCCCCAAGTGCCTAGTTTTACACCTGCAGAGACCATCTGTTCTATATATCATTTAAATATTGATATTTCTTCGTTTGTCTTTTTACTATTTTCTTATTTTGTCCTAGAGTATTTCTAAGGTATTCGAAGAAAATTATGGTGCATTGCAGCTGAATATTACGATGTATATTTTTATTACATCTAAATATGTATCGTACTATTCTGGTATCTATGCATATTATTCAATTAACAGTAAATTTTAGTTTCAAATCGGATCCTTGTCTACTTGACACACTTCAGTTGGGTAACTGGGTATACAGCATGGTCGTAGCGTGTGGGGGGGGGGTAAGAGGAACTTATCCCCCCCCTCCCGAAATCAGTAGAAGGGTTATAATAATACTAAACAGCACTATGTACTATGTACACATATAGAGCCTACACACATGGCAAGATTTTGAAATCTAACAGCAATGTGGATCTTCACAATTTTGTAAATAATTATCGAAAAAAACACTCTAAAAGCTAGTCAAATGTCACTATTTGCAATGTTAAAAATCAATTTTTTGCGCCTTTGCACCCTAGACCCACACTACCAGGGGCGATCCCCCCTGACCCCCCATTGTACCAGTATTTGTACTTTTCCCAAAATACTATATTTGCGGGTAATTCTACAAATAGCTTAATGTATCCCCCGAAATCCATCCCCCCCCCCCCCCGAATCAAAATTCTGGCTACGCCACTGGTATACAGGGTGTAATAAGACTGGTGGAAAATGCCAAAAAGTAAAGGCTTTAACCCTAATATTTGCCTGATACTGAAGGAGCCCCTAGGTTGTCCTCGCCAGCACCTAGTATCGACCCCGCACCCTCCCAAGCCTAGTCCCGCGTGTGTCCAGGGCGCATCGCTGAGGAGCCCCTAGGTTGTCCTCGCCAGCACCTAGTATCGACCCCGCACCCTCCCAAGCCTAGTCCCGCGTGTGTCCAGTGAGCATCGCTGAGGAGCCTCTAGGTTGTCCTCGCCAGCACCTGGTATCGACCCCGCACCCTCCCAAGCCTAGTCCCGCGTGTGTCCAGTGGGCATCGCTGAGGAGCCCCTAGGTTGTCCTCGCCAGCACCTAGTATCGACCCCGCACCCTCCCAAGCCTAGTCCCGCGTGTGTCCAGTGAGCATCGCTGAGGAGCCTCTAGGTTGTCCTCGCCAGCACCTGGTATCGACCCCGCACCCTCCCAAGCCTAGCCCCCGCGTGTGTCCAGTGAGCATCGCTGAGGAGCCTCTAGGTTGTCCTCGCCAGCACCTGGTATCGACCCCGCACCCTCCCAAGCCTAGTCCCGCGTGTGTCCAGTGAGCATCGCTGAGGAGCCCCTAGGTTGTCCTCGCCAGCGCCTAGTATCGACCCCGCACCCTCCCAAGCCTAGTCCCGCGTGTGTCCAGTGAGCATCGCTGAAACTCAACCCTGACTCGCTGAAAACCGGGGGTCGGATTCAAAGCTCAAGAGGGGTCAAGAAAATATTGCCCACTCAAACCTTTTCTCAAGTGGGGAAAGTGGAGAACTTGGGAGCGCGGACCGTGTAATAGCATTCCTGGACTTCATATTGTTGTTGGGCGATATTGGATCTCGACCAACTATATTAATCTGATGATGTTTCGAGTTCCGCAATCCTTTTTACACACACATTTCTTACTTGGAGCAGCAACCTTCACATTCTCAATGAAAATACTTCATTGTATTCCTCAGATTTGTTAAATTTTATGATGTGCTGAAACCAATAATATATTTTTCCATTATAGTTAAAGAAATCAATTTGATAATGTTTTAGCATTTAAATATTTTAATATCTACACAAAAACTTTAAACCAAATAAATAGAACGAGTATCCCACGAAGACCATCAATTAACCAATATATTGAACAATATAGTGAAAGCTAAAATAAACAAAAACGTATATTATACAATATTTGTTAATTACAAACCAGTTGCAATAATCTTCTTAGAAATCTTTAGCCAAACTTAGATTTTGTTTTTAAGTAGTGGCAAAAATATAATTTGATTTTCATATCAAATTCGCGTTTTGTGTTTTTGGCAATTTCTTTATGAGGGGGCAACCATTAATTGTGTTTCTATTTTGATCTAGACCTGGCTATCAGTGGAATACAAAGGTCCACGACGATACAAAACAATTGTTTCTACAAATTAAATTTTTCTCTTCGCTCATTGTGTCTAGGATTTTAGATACCGTTATTACAATAATTGACTGATAGTAAGGTTATGATCGGCCGTCCAAAAATGTTTCTTTTTTTCTATCCAACTTTTCAACCCTTCTTGAACTAAAGATATTTTATTTTTACAGTTACTTGAGAAAATTCATTCCTTAGTAGCTGGTTGGATTGTTCTGCTAAAAACGACTTTACTTAGTTTAACATCCCCCCTCCCCCCACACACACATAGATAGCACCTTCTGAGTAGGCCACACGACATGTCTTTCTTCTTCCGGCTATTAGGAAGGGTGCGTTGAATACTCTTGGCACTGAATCTAAGGGTTGGTATCATTGCCTGGGAACCATCAAACTTCGATCAGTAGAATTGCTCTTATATTTACCGTGAATCCTCAGATTCACATGTTCAATGAGGAACGATTTGTGTTGATATTAAAGAACCATTAGAATAGAATACTTTATTATTATAGAGTGACTTTCTTGTAAGTTATGTCGAGTTCGAAGATAAAAAAGAAGGTAGAAACTAGATTTACGCTTCGTTTTAAAGTCATAACGATAGAAAGAATCCTAGGAAGGTGAAAGTATTAACAATAAACGTGGAAGAAACCTCAGGACAATCTTAATTTCCCTGTTTATATAATTATGGTTCAATTTTGATAGTTCGTACTTCAGAATTAAGTTTAGCAGTGACTGAGGATGTGGTGAGACATTGTTAAGTGAACGATGGGTCTAGTTAGTTTCTGCTTCCAAAGCAGAAGGCTTCGAATTCGATGTCCCGTTAACGGCAGAAAAGATTTTTATTCTTCTTATGTGGACTGAAGTTTATCAATCTTGGCTTGGAATGTGCAAACGGTGAGTTTGGAGCCGTCCTAGCAACGAGGAACTAAAACCATTCTATAAGGTTGCTCCAAATTAGCCTTATTGATTTTGTTGTCGCCCACGGGTGGAATCGTGTCCAACTTTATTTGGTCAGTTGTTTCCTATTTAAAATACCGTACTCCAGTTGTCTTTGTCAGTTTTGAATAAAAATCCCAAAAGGGAATCAGTTGTGACTGAGTAGGTAGACTCTTAATACGAATATATTAATTTAGAAACTAATAACTCTTATCCAACTCAGCGGGGTATTAAACACCGCTTGCATGGCGGACCACTTGTCACTTTACTTGTTCCATGATGAATCAAATTGCATGGAATTTAAAATCTTAAATGTGGTTAATATTGGAATGAATATTCTGGAACTTGTGGCAAGAGAAACTGTTACGATTGTGCAGGAATTCAGAGCGCGTAGGCAGGTTTGTCAGAAGTCAAAAGCCTAGAGGCTTTACGAATATAGAAAGTCTATTAATTTCTCCCACTAATTCTCTTGGCAGGTCTTGCCTGTAGCAGCCTACTCTAACATATATCCGATAAAACGTCGTCACCGAATCTTGCAGCGTTGCCTAATTGATTTCTAATTGGATGAAAGAAACAATTCGTGCGGTTTCTGTTCTTTCTCGCCTTGAACGTAATCTCGCTAGGGCAAGTTATGCATAATTAAAATCTCACGTCGTGACTTCAAGTCTCGCTTAAGAGTCACTTGCGTCTGAAGTGCGGCTTGGAAGGGTGCGGAGTTTCAATACCACCACCCTGGAACTGAGAAGGCGCCATTCTTGAGAAGCTCAACAAGAAACTTGTTAGGCTTTTAATTATATTCCAGGAAATAATTAATAAACACGAACTGGAATCTTATATTGTCTCAACTTTGTTCCAAGAGCGTGGGAAATGCAGCTTCGTGGATTTATCGCAGCGTTTCGTATTTCTCAGACCCCCAAGTCCCTTGTTTGGCAAATTTTACTTTGTTATTAAAATAGAAGAATGTTATTGTAATAAACATTTAAAACATTAATTTTTTGTTCTCTCCTAATTGTTTTCATATTTTGGTTTTTCCAAAAAAAAAACGAATGATTGATTTAATTAACAGCTATTTCTTAAAAATATGCATTTATCCATTATTGAGTCTTACGCCAATTGTATCGTCTCAAGAAAGGGAAAGCTTCATATACACAGAAAAAGTACTTTCCCGAGCTGCCACTTTCTCGCAAGTCATGTTAGAAGTTGCACAACTTGAGTTTAAACCATGTACCTCCAGCATCAAAAACAGAACAAACAGCTTTTTAAATCAGCGTTGAACTGAATATGATAGACATTAAATACACATTAAATAAAATAAACAAGCTAACACGGGTCAAAGATACTTACTATTATGAGAATCGGCCATTTCCTTCAACGAAAAAAAAATTCATTTGGCTGTAAATATTTGTTCATAGCCGAAATTAATGAATGAGAGATTCAAAACCGGCCAAGTCCTAATACTAAGGCTGGTATGGGAAAAAACTTGTAGTTTTTTCGCTGATGGACATGGCCGATTTTGAATCTTGGCAAATTATTTTAAAGCTTGTGATGTCTATTTCGTTATTTATTTTTTAAAATAAGTTAACAAAACATAAAATTTATCTATGTTTTTATGTGTTATGCATTAAATTCATCCTATTAATATTTGTACACACCCTGTGAATATTCAGCCAAGAAAGAACATAAAGAGAAGTGACTGAATCTATCGCAGAGACGGAAACTTTCTGGTGTCTCTTTAGATAAGTGTTTAACGTGTTACGTTTTTGTTCGTAATTCTTTCTCAAACAGATAATTTTTGTGCGTCTCTTGTACTAGACATTATTTACAAAATAAGTTGTTAATAAAGATTCAACCAATGTTATGAAGAAACATATTTCCATAAACAATTTATACATTTTCCGATAAAGAACACGCCGTTCGGTTTATAATTTGTTTTACTTTTTATGTTGGTATTCCTGCCTGGGGTTTTGAGCGCACATTCTTTGTAACCGAGAGTGGTTTCACGAAATCGCTGCTTTATTAAAATTCTTCAGAAAAAAAATAATAATTATATTTTGAAATGTTCTGCTATCAAAAAATCGGAAATCGAGAGCTTGTTCCTAGCTCCATGTCGTTTATGAATGAATTTAAGTAGGTATTAGAACAAAGGAAATATCTCCAATGCGATCAAAAATTTAATTTTGATCTTTACATTATTTTCATCCTGCATGCAATGTATATTTTGATTAACAAATATTTTTTATTAAATTTACCACCAATACTTATATAATATTGGCAAAAAACATTCTTCTAAAATGCGCATTCAAACGCATTCCAGGGAGCTAAAACCCCTGCGAATAGTTTGTATAAACAACGCCAATATCCTAGTATGTTTAAAAAATGTATGTAAAAAATAATTTATTTACATGATCTAATAAAAACAATTTTATTCGAAAATGTTATTTAAAAAATACGGAATCCGCTAAAACGAGGACCCGGCACCTCCACCAAAATACAAAAAAATGTTTTATAATAACTAGTAACAAGTTGTAAATAATATATGCGTGGCTCGTTGATCTTGTGGTTTGCGACTCTGCTTCCACTGCAAAATGCACAAGGTTCGATTCCCGTTATAGGCTTGTGTGGACTTAAGTCCATCCGTTCTTGGCATAGGAATACGTACACTGGAATGCTGACAGTGTTTTTGATTGTGAGGTTTTAACATTTTGCTCTGTTTTTACCGCCATCAATATTACGTATAAATCTTGTACCTCACTTTAATGGCTGAAAATATTTAATAAATAATGCAAACCAATTATGTATTCAATGATCACGTATTCCTTTATATTGTAGAATATTAGATCATAGTTGAGTCTTAATTATTATGAACGATTAGTGGCACTTTCAAGTTTGTTGGGTCAAATTCTAATTTCCCCATGTTTTTATTTATTTATTTGTGGCCACCATATTTGTGGTAATTTACCAAACAACATAACAATACAATACATCACGCAACAATAAAATATAATTTAAAATTAGGATCGTAAAGCTGACTAAAAATTAAAATAAACACGAATCTATGTGTGTGATGTTGGATAGAAAGTGTATGATTGTGAGAGTGAGAGTGTGTGTAGTGTGGAAATATAAATTGTATGTGTATGCATGAGAGCCACAATAGTAGGAAAACAATGTAAATGTTGTGTTTTATTCACCTTAAGCTCTAAAAATCTACAAATACTTTACTTACTTATCTAAAAAAACATTTTTCTAAATCCTTCTCGTCTGCGTTCGACCGTGCGAATCCCCTTCTGACTAATTGACGTTTGAAGCCGCTGTGTTCGCCTCATAGAACGCACAACCTAGTAATATATGGACCTGGATGGAATTCCACGAACCTCGTTTGTCAAATAGGGGACAAAAACCAGGATATGGGGAAACGTGAAGTGAGAAATAGGGAAACAGATTGAAAGATTGGTTGTTTTATGGGAATTTCGGGAGATATATCTTCCATGAAAATACGGATGAAACAGTCACAGAATTGAAATAATTATTCAATATGTTGGAAGTTTTCATTTGTGTTGGTAGCAGAATCTTTAACTTAACCCAAAACAAATAATTTAATATTATGTATACTTATTTATACTTTTAAGACGAGCATTCTAAACCATAATAAACTTTTATCTCACATAATAGATTACGTATTCAACACTATATCGTTAAAATATATTTAGCCTCGTAAACATAAACATTATGGAGGTCGTCAAGATACATTGTTTATGGTAATTTGAGTGATTGCATATTGAATTTTGAAAAATAAAACGTTAAACATCAGTATTGTATATTTAAACTATGCTGGCAGTTTATCTTGCATTTAATATTACGTGTTCGATTTTTCTTTTAAACTTTTATCGCATATTTTGTAGAACAGTCTTTAGCTTACGGTGGATAGAGCATAACATGATCGAGATGCCTCTTTAATAATTCATTGCTTTCAATATTCTAGGTGTTTCTCCTTCCTCAGCTGCAAGCAACTTTTAATGAAACTATAAAACCATATTCATATATATGTGTATATAATATTATTACGATGAGGAAAACTATATTGTGAGATAAGACGCAAAAGTAAAGAAAGCAACTGAAGCAGAAGTAACTGGTGTGGGAACAGCAACGAATATGTAATCTAGTTGTGTTCTAGAATGAATTCTAAATATTGCCGTCGTATATTCTAAACATTAACATATCGGAACACAAGTGTAGATAACCGTGGTATTGAGATTACGTTATTGTTACAAATTTTTTTGAAAGAAGAAATTTGATCTTGAATTGTCAACAAATCGTTGAACCTACACATTGTTGATATTACCCAGAATGTAAAGTCTGTTGGTAGTTGGACAAATATCTTCAAAAACGTCAAAGAAATTAGTTGTTTAAAAAGGTAAACCAAAACTTAGTCTATAAAAATCAATTCTTTAGGGAACATACGATTCGATTTGTATTGTATTGTTTTTATTAGTAACTGGATTACATGTATATTGGAAAAACAAGACATAGAATATAAACATACTATGCATGTATGCCCTCCCAATAGTAATGTCAACGTCGTCATTGATAAAACAAACTTTTTTGCTTAATTAAGCTTTGATAAAAGCAATAAATTTCTAAAATGTCAATGAAAATACTGAGTCGTTTGTTTTTATGACAGATAAATTAAAATAAGAAGTAGTGAGTTGAAATTAGGTTAAAATGGTTAAATCAAGCATCTACCGATAAATTATCAGTCCACACGGTTGTGTTAGCGGTACGAGAGTGTCAAGTTGTCCATCAAGCTGTAGAATGATTTGGTCAGCAAAAACTGTTTTAATTAGGACTTGAATGAGGTTAGATTGTTTATTATTTTTAAGTGCTTGGGTAAAAAGTTGTAGATTGTTGTATTTGTAAATCTTCAGTATCTAATAAACATGTAGGACTGGTACTTTTCAAACATTTCCTCCATTTGTTAGTGTTTGTAAATTTGTTAATGCCTAAAGAATGAAGGCTACACCAGCACCGAGATTGCGTAATAACCAAGACCCAAGTAGTCGCATGAAATGAGATCCCAACTCCACAACGTCCAATCTGTGCACTAACTTCCCGGTCTAAGATCTCCGCCCACATCAGCCAATAGCGAGCCAGCTTATTTAACTCGGGGCAATACATAACCTTAATAAATCAACGCAACTTGAAGATTACATCAGTTCGCAAGCCAAGGCTTGTAATAAAACAACATCTATCTGCCGGCGAATCTACGCTGACATCCACCAACATGGTGATAAATGCTGACGAAATTGAGCTATCGACCCCAAGACGGGGCTTAATAACGTGAAGAGTTTATTTAGAGAGTTTACTACGGAGAGTATGGAGAGTTTCGGGACGTGGACGGGCGCTTAATCAGGATTTCATTATCGGATTATCGAGGAAAGGTTTCTAAGATAACTGTTATTTAAGTTGGGCTTAAAATGGGGTTAAGTAATTAGGTGAAAGTGAGAGAGTTTGGAGGGAAAGTTTTTTTCCGAGGGAAAGTTTTGAGGGAGTTTGATCAATTGTTGGGCAATGTTGGCTAATCAAGTGGATGAATGGGGAGCATTGATTTCAAGAGTTTCCCATTTTCACTGCTAAACTTGGAGGTGTTCGTTGGGCTTTGAAAAATGTAACAAGAGCTGACGCATAAATACTCGCGTATTTCATTATAATTTTAAATTTTATTTCACCACTTTTGATAAGTAAATTTTACAATATTTTTATATCCTTTTATCCTACTTGCCAAGTTCTTCCGGATTTTCTTATTTATGTTACTGCAATAAATTATGGTGAACACATATTTTGAACATTAGGTTCTTTGTTTAAAATTAAATATAAACAAAAATAGTATTAACACAACGTTTGTTTCTCAATCGTATTTCATTTGATAGTGATGGTGTTTTTGTTGCTGTACTTTTCTCGTAATGCACTATGTCTTTCTTCTTCTTCTTCTTCTTCTTCTTCTTCTTCTTCTTCTTCTTCTTCTTCTTCTTCTTCTTCTTCTTCTTCTTCTTCTTCTTCTTCTTCTTCTTCTCTACTCTCGCACCCTCTCAAAACTAGAGTACACACATAAAATATTCCCAGTCTCGTGAAAAACTTTTACTGCTATGTTGTTTGGATTTTGTTTGGTCCCTGAAGAAAAGTTTCGATATCGACAAAGCCGCGACCTTTAGAAAGTTGTTCCGACCACGGAGATATCTTGTAGGGGCTAGTTTCGCGGCTGACAAGCCACATATACATACGTGCACTCAGACCCAGACAAGGGAAGAAGTAGCTGAGAGAAAAACATGAAAGATGTACAGGTTTCAAGCTCAACACAGACTTACGGATATTTCCCGATATGAAAGCAAAATGTTGGCAATGTAAAACACGTGATACATACACAAGATACACTGGAACTTGGTTCATTACATGCACTGAACAGTGTTGGCTCGAGCGCTCAGCGCTTGACTCTGTTTTTTTTTATGGAAAAATATCCAGAAATTACAAAATCCATCTTAGCGGGGTATCGAACCCCGGTCTCCAGATTGCCGGTCGAGTGCTTTACCCCTACGCTACCGAGATGGTTAACTTCATAACATCTGGATTGTTGGTGCATTGTAGATCTGAATAGATTGGAAAAGAACTGCAACAATTCTGCTGCCATTGAACTCACCATCTTAACACGATTTATAATGTCATTAACTAACCTCTGATTCGGGAGGTCCCGGGTTCGAATCTTATCGAGACCGGCAATCCTGACTAAAGTTTTCTTTCCAAGGTTTTCCTCAGTCGTTAATGCGAATGCAAGAGGTATGTCCTCTTAAACAGCCCTCGGATCCCTTCACAATTGTCCTATCCGCAACATACCTAGTTCACCTGAAGAAGGGCATACATTGCACCCTGTAACAGGTTTAATTCCCACGGTAACAGGAAATGACGTAATAACACCAACAAACTATAATCCTCTTAATGCTGATAAAACATAATAAAACACAGATTCTAACTGTACGGAGAAGAATTGAAAATAAATGTATTTTACATATTAAATTTTACGGACCCGGCACCTCCACCAAAGTTTAAAAAATGTTTTTCATGGGGACTAATTTGTTTTTATATATTATCTGTGTGGTTCGTTGTTATTGTGTTCAGAGTCTATGCTTCCAATGCAGAAGGTACAGGGCTCGATACCCGCTTTAGGCTTATGGACACTCAAATCCATCAACTTTTGGCTTAGAAATGCGTTAACTGGAACTTTGGATCCGTCCGAGCAACGATGCATGTAATGAATTTAAGGTTGTTCCGATTACCCATGTTGATTCCGATGTCACTTGCAGGTGGAATCGTGTCCAGCTTGTTCGCTCGTCGATGATGTCGGCACCAACAGGGTTGGCTTGGTCTCCTTAATACACATCTCCCCCACTTGAAATGAGTTATGTGACTGAATGAGTAAACTCTAAATATTTTTTTCGGCCCTCTGTTCCGAAGTTTAACTCCTGCATCATTCAGAAACAAATTGTTAACACTTGTCTAAAATTACGACTACAAGAAGTGTTGTTTATTAAAAAAAGGGTAGTAAAATTAAATAAAACAAATATTTTTTAATTTTATTTAATTTGCACCATAATGTATGTTTATAAATCAGTAACACATATACTTTTAATAGATCCACGACAGGAACTTTTTCAGGAACTTTCAAGTCGTTCCAAATTCCTGCAAAATAGTAACTTTTTACATTCAAGTTCCTGATGTAGTAAAAGGAATGCGTTCCCATTCGGTTCCTTGAACAGGAATTCCTTCCTCTCAAGACTGCCAACACCGAAGTATGTGAGAACCTCCTCGCGACTTTATTCCACCGATTGGTTTCAAGATTGTCATGTTGGCAGCGCTCTCACTCCAGACGAGGTAAACTCATTTGTTCTCATTGGCTCTGATTACCAGACGAGATGGGAATCGATCGAGTTGTAAATTTCGATTAATCGCTCGCTCGATGCTGCTCGGGTTGGTAATGACGTCACGGGAAGAAGATCGGAGGGGAACGAGAAGCGACACCGGAGAAGATGGCAAATAACATTCACTTGACCTTTGAGATAGAATGTTGCGCGGAATTATGTTGACTTTACGATTGCTTCTTATTTATTCCGCAGGGGGGGGGGGGCTTTCATCTGCGAGATATGAATTATTCAGTTTTTATTAAGGTTGCGCAAAACGTCATTTAAAAACATTTTGTGTTTGAAATATATGTTTCTTTCATAATATTATTCAGTCGTTTTAATATTGATTGTCGTCGTAATGCGAACAACGAAATTTTCCTCAACAAACTTAAATTAATAGAGTCTACCCACTCAGTCACATAACTGATTTCCATCGTGACGTGCACCTGCTTCAAAATGTAAATTTCACATCCCTAAAAGATTGGCAAGGAATCACATTACGTTCAAAATACCATACGTTCGTAGTGATGTTTTTAAATTTTCTACCTTCAACCGAATTCAAGACACCTACAACAAATTATTAGCCATTGACACAGAAATTAATGTCAATCTTAACATGAAACTTCACTTATTTAAATCAGCTCTCTAAGCCACTTACCTATTACAACCATCCTAATATTAAACACTCTAACTACCATTTCCTTACATTTGGTATTCATTCTATGCCTTACCCCATTGCGTTTAAAAAAAACTATTTGTTATACAATTTTTACATATTGCATGTTTTACACTAACGATTTGTACAGCATCTTTGTATTGTTGTAAATTGTGATGATTGAGCATTTTTAATGCGAGGGAGAGAGTTAAACTTAACAAAATGTTGAATTTACTCGATAAAAAGTCAGACAACAAAATACAAATTTCCTTGTATTTCATTTTGAATGTCATCTCCTACATTTTGAATATTTTCATATTTATATGAATTTTGATTGCTGTTATAAAGACTCCACCTTGCCTTTATTTAAACGCAGCAATACCAACTGCGAATATTTTCATTTCTAATGTTCTTCAATATTTACTCCACAGACAGAGGATACAAATATTAATAACAAATCCACTCCGTCTAGTGCACTGCTCCGTCTTTATTATGTTTGCTTGGCCTACCGTTTTATTACGTTATGCAGCCCTAGTCTGTTTCGAAACTGTTATTAAGAGTAGGTAATAAAACCATGGTGATTCTGCTAAGTAAATTTTCTTGTTTTCTGCCTCTTATTTTGTTTAAATGCAGAATGTTTTTAGGGAGTAAATCTTCTCTTAAAAGCATCACTTCTCTGTCCGTCCGTCTGTGCGAGTGTCCGTCCGTCCGTCTGTGCGTGTGTCACGTCTCACGATAAAAACCGAACATGACCGACTCACGTTTTTGTTGTCATTACCAATAAGTACAGATTATCAAGAACGGATTTTGTGACACTGGAAATCAAGGGCGAGGTCATTACTTTCAAAAACAGAAATTTCTTCAACTCGGCACCTCCACCAAGAGTTGAACATGCTGGAGTGATTTAATTTTTTCATCGTTCTTCGAAAATCTGTTAATTTGCTTTCTTTTATCGGAAAGTTAGGAACGTGAGCTTTTTTAAAAAGTGCGAGCATGTATCATTTTAACTTATTCACAATTGCAATGAGAATATTAGAAATGAGACGAATGCCAAAAAAGGACGTAGCCCCAAACACAAATGTGTCTGTCAACCGCATTATAAAATAAATCGTAAAATTAAGTTTTGTTTTACAAACTTAAGTAAATAATTATAACTAAATGTATGTGTTTGTGTATATGTGAGCCAGTGGTTAAGCCGCGGCCGTAAAGTCGGTTCCCACTTGAACACTGAAGTTAAGCAACCTCGGGCGTGGTCAGTGGGAGAGTTGGGAGCGCCTTGAAACTCACGTATACCGCTGATTAGAGCAGATGGAGGGTTCGAGAGCTAGTGTAACGGCTTTGTTCTCCTCGACGTCTGCTCGGCAGTCTAGGTTAGTGGAGGATCCTATATGACTGTCAAGGTTACACCGTCCTTTCGGATGAGACGTAAAGCGTTGGTTCCCTTGGTTACGTTTCGAAAGGAGTAGGCTACGTGCCGGTACCGGGTCTTCCCTCCTACCTTCTGTTCATACTTCATCATCTATCACCACTCATCGTCTCAAATTGCCTTAGTGCATTAAAATGACGTTAAACAATACAAATCAAGCCTTGCGTATATGTGCGAGTGCGAGTGTGAGTCAGAGACAGATGTGTCTTGTGCACAGATGTTGGGATAAACATAAACTTTTGATATTTCGCATCTTTCAAAACACGCAACACTAGTTTCAGTGAGTGAAGTGAGAGCTCAGTATGGTGTCTAGTCATTTCAACTGGCTTACGGTTTGAAACTTGCCGATTGGCCCAACGTGCCACCGGCTTAGCTCTTACTTTTTGCTACATTTATTTGAACGGAATGCGGCTCAAAAAGGTGATTCCAGCGCTGGCGGGATAACGCATTAGGGGTCGAGTGGATAGGGGGGGGAGGGGGGGGGGTTGTTTGAACAGACGGATGAAATATCATAAGGCTTAGAAGGGGGATCCACGGAGAGAGCGACCCTCATAAAAACAAGTGACTCTCGATCAACTGTCAGATTCCAAGGTCGTCGGGGGAAACATCTGGATCATATTGCTACTCAAACCACCATCAGAACGACGACACTTTTAACGTTAGGAGATTGGATCTATTCTCAGAGAAAATTGTCTAATGGGGTGGAAAGTTTCTCCATCACCAATATCTTTCAAAACAAGCTAAGACAATTCGTTTTATCAAAATCATCACTCAATTAATGAATGCTTTAACAAGGAGTTATAGTAATATTATGATTGACTTCAATTTTAGTATGTAGGAGCCTAAACTTACAAGCCTGTCTTCGTAATTTATACAAATATTTTCCGTCAATTTTTATCTAAGTTTGAGTACCGTATTTTATATAATTAATTTTAGTTGTATTTGAAACACCAATTTGGGCTATGAACTTATCAAAAAGGGTCATTTTTGTAGGTTTTCTCGGCCGGTCGTATATACAATACTATAGGCTCTTGGGTAAAACCGCATCGAAATGACGAACCAGCGTTTCGTCTGATGTACGTGAGACATCTTCAGGGTGCCGTGACGTAACGAAGTTAGAAGCCACACTAATATTACACGAGCCTCGCGCGTAAACACTGAGCCGCTTCTGTGCGTGACGCACCTGGAGAACGGGAGTAATTATCAGGTTTTAGTGAATATTACTCAGGTGTCGGTGACAGCCTAGGGCTATCGTACATTCACACTCATCGATTATAACGCCCACTCACAAACACAAAACAAATTTGTTTTAAATAACAATATTCATCACAAAATAAATTTATTGGACCTTTAGTTTGTTACCGAAGATAATGTGGAAGTGGTATCCTTGCAGTTACATTTAAACTGAAAGTTATTTATTTAAAATCAAAATTTAAAGTAATCAATGTGTGTTTTGTAGCAGGTTTATTTAATTCATGAGAGATAATAAGAGACAAACGTTGAAGGCCTATGTATCCAAACAAATTAGAATTTTTTAAATTATAAATTAAAGTTAAATTGGAACCCTTCAAATTAGTTACGCCATGCATTAATAACATTTTTAAATTTGTATTTGATACGTTTTTTTTTGCAATCGTCAACAAAACTAGAAATGCATTAAATTGTTTGTGATCACAAAATTGTTGTTTGCGTATTCCCTCAAGTTCAAAGTGTAAATCAATGATACCATTTGCTTTGGGAAGAATTTTATTTGGACATAAGTCAATTGAATCTCGGTTTAACTGTTAGAAATTAAACATAATTTCATTTACAATGAGTCATTCTAATGAAGGGATAAATATGAGTGGCTTGATATTATAAACGGCAGCTAACGAACAGAAAAATGTTGACGTTTCATCTAGTTCATTGATAGTCACACTGTCATGAATACGTATGCCACTAGCATTCTTTCCAATCTGGCACAAACATTTAAAAACTTTTAAACCGTCTTTTAAGATTGGAATTGAAGTCTCAATTTCCCGATAAAGTTTTGCCATTTACATATTGAACACTGCTACAATCTATGACACAACCACAGATTTGCATATCCAATAATATGAAAATATTAAGAGTTTAAATTAAATATCGAACAACCACAGAAACCTCGCGTTGAATTCTGACTCGTGAACTAGTTATGACAATTTGTTGTTTTATTTAGTCTAGCGTCAACGTGGAAAATCTCACAACCTATATTTTATATTCACTATTTGAAAGCTTCTTATTCAATTTACTTTTTGCTTTCTCACTATTTTCTTTTTCTTTCCCTCATTCGTTACGTAGTTTTCGTCTTGCATCAGTCTCTTCTGAAGTAGATTCCTTATGTACGCTCGTGCATGTAAAGCCAGGCGTGATTGCAACTTAATGTATATTTATTTGTTAGCTTGGGTAGCCAGTTACATAATACTTGTTACAATATACCATAGATAAGTATTATAATACTTGAATACCGTGCACTTTGGTGCCCCGAACATGTTCATCAGTGATAATTTACTTTATCATAATTATTTTTATTTGCATATTATGTATTTAAAATATGACTTACATATTTTGTAATATTAACACTTAAATACTTAAACCCCGTTTATATTACTTGCGTTCGACATGAGATGGGACTCAAGTTAGAATTAAAATTGAAAATTATCAGTGAAAACTGAACCCTCGTAGCAACTCACGTCAGTTTCCATTCAGAATTTTACCCGTGTAACCCACCAACTTGCGTCGAACGCTAGTAATATAAACGGGGTCTAATGAATGTATCCATTTTGAATTTTATACGTAAAAACTAAAACTATTTGCATCAGACACTTTTTTTATGATTCATCTATTTTATTTATTGAACCTTTCGTGATACAAACATAGGTGTAACATTCAGCCATGATTAAATAGAACTAAAAATAATGATTTAAAAGATAGTATGCCTATAATAACATAATATTATAAAGTTAAAAGAAGAAAATGGATCGAAAACATCTTTATAAAATAAGATAACAGGCTTATTAATTTATACACTACACGGTTGAAGTTAAACAAGTAGTAATTAAGAGAGTTTAGGACATGCGTTTTAGGCAAATTGCTGTTCGATCGGCCGACTGACATCACAGGTGTTTGAAATTTTGAACATAAGTCAAAAATGTGGAAATATGGGGCTCTGCAGTAACACATTTATAAATTTTGTATTAAAATATTTTTTTTGAATAAATTGTATAAATAACTCAAAAATTGACTATATTCGTGATTTTTTTTTGGCTGTAAGACGAAGTTTAGAAAATCTGTGTCCGCAGGGCTGTCTATGTATGCTTTATTGACAACTACACAAAGTTTCAAATACGTCGAATGCATCTTGGCCGAGCGAATAGCTATGTACCAACTGCCAAATATGTCCCATTCCCTCTTAACGGAATAATAAGATTTGCTAAAATGGATTCTTTGAAATATTTAGGGGATGGTAATACTTCAATATGAGCATGCAGATCACTTGTTCACGACTGTACATGAAATTCCGAATCACGATGCACGATGCGACTGTAAAGATGGCGTCGCGCAACGTAACAACACTCAATCACGTATTTCCCCCCCCCCCCCCCCCCCCTCCCCCCTCCCCTAACTTTGTTGGGAATGCGCATCAGACTGTATTGTCTGTTTCAATAGCCTTTAATTGCAAACTGTGAAGTGTTGCACGGAGAATAAAGACGACAGTGATTTATAGCGAAGTTATTAACAGACGAGAAGTCGTCAAGATGAGTAGCTCAATCATCAGCGTCGCATCTAGACAGACATAACAACACATCCGGTGTAGAAACATCTCAATACGAGGGTGACAAGCTTTGCGTCGTGAATTATAAACAGCTTTGGAGAATAATTAGCATGCTGGAGAGGGGACGGGAATGTCATAAGAGAGAAGACATATTTGTAAAACAAAACAAAACATTCAGATGTATAATGCAACTACAATAAGGAGATTTATATGTACCCGTCCTGATGGTCTAGTGGTTAAGACGCTCGCCTAAAATGCGGGAGACCCGTGGTTCGAATCCCGGTTGGGGCGGACTTTTTTAATTTCTGAATTGTAGTAAATAGAAACAAAAGTGTGTTGTACAAATACAATTGCCACATGGACACTGAATAACAACATTAAAATTGTGTAACATTTTATACCGGCCGACCTTTCCCATAATGGGACAAATTAATAGGACACCAACTAGCACTGTTGTAAAATTATTTATTGAGGAGTAATTTATGTTTAATTAAAGTAGGCATTTAGAAAATAATTACTTTCGAACTCCTACTTGTGGGTTAATTAAAATTAACGTGTGTTTTGTGACCGGTTAGACAGTAAAAATATTATAATGTCAAATTGAAACTTGCAAATTTTTTTCTCGTTTTGTAATCAAACATAATAAAAACGAAATATACATAACAGAAACATAAAGATAATTTGTATTATATGGAATTGAAAAGCAAAATTTTAACTCAAGTTAGAAAAATAGCATCTAGGTGCATCTATCTTTTACATTCGAGAACTGTATTATGGAATTTTTGCACTTGCAGCGTTTTAACAATAAGAGTTTTTTTTGTATTAAGCATCTAGTAAGCAAATCGCTAAATTTGCGAGCTAATATGTAACAAAAAATAACCTAGATTCACTTTGTTGGACGGCTCAAATGGATAATGTTACGTATCTGTAGGTGCATGTAATTATTTCGCAAATAAAGGCTAATGAGGGCATGGAAACCGAGTTTATTATAATTGGCACGTGAGCATGATACGTCAGCTGCAGTTTATTTAAAATAACGTACAAAAATACGTAGCAAGCTTCAATAATTAATACGATTTTTTGTAAAGCATGATACTGACTGATTCCATGATTAAAACATGCCAATTATAAATACCACTTTGTTTGAAAACAAAAGTAGTTATATTTAATAAGATTGAATGTGGTGTATTGTTTATTATTTTTGAGCAGAGCTTATGAAAGAACCGCTACAGCCATCTTCTTCCAACTGCCCCAAACACCTTTACCCCACAACAAGCAAACTTCTTTCGACTCTGCTGAAGTTTAATAAAGCGCTGTAGGATACTTCATTGACATTATGAAGATAAAAAGTACCTCCCTATATAAAATATTAAAAAACCACAAAAATTACCGAAATGCCATGCAACACCTAAACAGTCTCTTATATTTTCTATGAATTTTGGTTAAACTTAAGTTTACAAGAATAATTATGAAAATAATATGATAACAAAGGCATTTAAATTATTATGTAAATCAACTAAATTTTCTGTACCGTAATGAAAAACGCAGCTTTTATTTACTATAGTTCAATCTTTTTTTCATGCCGAGGGTTTACGAAATTGTACATATAACTTATCAGTCACTTTTTAGATATTGCGTAGTGCCTTGTGAAATAATAGAAATATTGCCGGTGGTTTTTACTCTTTAGTAGAGCTGGACTATGACATAGCGTTCAATCATCGATACCACATGAACATTTCGATATCGATATTGATGTATTGAAATTTTTATATTTGTTATGTTTGAATGCTAAAATTATTAACATTTAATATAACATATTGAATCAAAATTAAATAGAATGCCGGCTATCAAAAATGTGTGACTTTAAAGGATTGATAAGGTATAGCCAAAACTCCATAATAATTTTTCAGTTCTAACTCAGGTTTTATGACCCGGCACCTCCACCATTTTAAAGACAAATCCTATCCCAGTTTTATTTTTCACGTTTTTTTATGTTTTTCCCTCGATATTTCGACATGGAGTTCAAATATTTATACCGAAAATAGTCCCACATATCGATTCTCTGCCTATCCCTAGTTTTAGTTCCGAATAATCTGTCGGCTTTCTCAGTTCTGTAATCCCAAACTGTGCTAGACTTCGCTACGACCTCGGATTTGTCTTCGTTTCCCTAGGGACAATCTTTGTTTTTTCTTTCTATTCCTTGTCTCATATTCTGTCAGTGGGTTCCTCCCAAAGACCCGAAATGTTGATATTGTGTCTTCCCCGCGATATTACAAATTCAGAATAAGACCGAGTAGAATGAAACGAAAATCTTTTCTTACGGAATATGTTGAGACGTCAAAAGTAAACTTAGAATTCTGCTCTTTCACGGGACTGAAACATTGCCACAAGCAGACTTTGACCCGACGTGTTTCTAGCTACTAAGAGGATGGGATAGCGCGAAATTAAAACCACGCGAAATTACAGTTTTTTCGTGATATCTCGAGAACAATGCAAGATATCTAAAAACTGATTGCAGACAGCTCTGTGGGTTTAGGAGAACTATAGCCCGAACAACAAAATATTGTAATGTGATGGTTATTAAGTTTTTTATTTGATATATTTAATTTATTAAATGCATATCTTATACAAACCGCACCAATTATTATATTCGAATATTTTTTCTTGCATTAATTAGTTTTTAGATATTTTGCATCGTTCTCGAGATATCACAAAACAAAAAACTGTAATTTCGCATGGTTTTAATTTTGCGACTATCCCTCTCTGAATGCCACGGCCGAGAGATCGCACCACTGTCGCCAACTTTAAGTAATAATAGCAAATAACAACTCTCTTGAACCAACGATATCCGGGCATTACAACTGCTTCCGTCACAGACTTGTACCTGCGAGTTATCAAAGTCCATTAAACTCACAAATTTAGACAGCGTATACAAATTTTTGTGTGACCAATCTGGATTTGAATAATTTAAAAAGACAAATTCGATGAACACATCAAGTAAATGAGTATGCACAACTAAATCTATTTGATCGATCTAGTTTGAAGAATACGAACACACGTTTTGGGTTAATTCGTGGCGTTCCCGTCCTTCTTTGATTGAGACTTTCAGCTACGTCCAGTCAAACCCAGTGGTGTTATAAGAAGGCGCTTCCCAAGTCTCGTTAGCCCTATCTCGCCCATGTTATCCGTCTTAAAACATACTCTAGCAGAGAATATCTGACTGGTGAACGATTCAAGATAATACGTTATACTTTCACGATGTTCTTTCTTTAAGATATAAGATAAATCGCATGCTCTTGAGAAGTTGATTGATGTATTTGTTTACAAACAAATACACCAAAAATACTCAAAATATGGTCTTAACTGCCATTTTGTAAAAATTGACATGAAAACGCATTTTAAAGAATTAAAAGTTGGATAACATAAGAGCGTAGATCTAAGCTTTGCAATTCATAGTTTACGTTAGTTTTCCGTGATCAATTCTGGTTGGGAGATTCCCTCTTTGGGAAAAAAGATTATATTAGAAACGGAGTTTAGTTTTAAACCATATCCGTAAGTTTTTCCCGCCTTCAGACCACGTGGCCAGAGAAAGTGACGTCATCACTCAGATCACGTGACTAGAGAAAGTGACGTCAACGTGTTTAATTCAACCCTCGACCGCAGCGTGAAGCCAGTAATTTAATACACAAGCCACAAACACTGCTCCGGAATTTGATTGTTTTATTTCCTTGTTTCCTCATTTATTTTATGGATATGAGGGGCGTGTTTTTTCCGCATGTTTTTAGATTGGACTACAATGCTCGGTCGTCTCCTCTCTTTGCAATATTAATCAACTTGCTAAACCAGGACAGCCAACATAAAATAAAACCGAAATCGTTCTTCCCTTAGAATAATTTATTTTTGATGAACGTTATTTGGAAAAACACAACTCATCAAAAATAGTTTTTGAAATGAAATTCTGATAAAGAACCAATACACGGATATTGAAGTGTTACACAGACAGATATGGAACAAATGAGACAGTCGTTAAATTCACGTCGTGAATTGAACTATTTTGCTGATTCGTTCCTCTAGTTTCATGAGGCTGGAAGTTGAGTAGATAGAGCGGGTGTTTCTACCGTTGAGGGGGATTTAGTACCAGGATAGCGCTTCTTATTCTGCTGTTAACTGCAGACCCGTGCCAAGCATTGTCAATTGTGCGCCAGGGTTAGTTATCACTATCATCATTCTTGATTTAGCAAATGAAGCTATTTAATACAACACATTACAAGATACAAAAATATTTATTTACTTTACCAAATTTACAAATTAACAATTTGATGAATTGACATATTTAACAAATTTCACCAAATTCACCAAAGTCACAAATTAACAAAATACCAAATTTGAAAAAAATAATTTACAAAATGATAAATTTACAAATTCTACAATATACTCAATTTACAAATTAACAAAATGATAAATTTATAAATTTATAAATTCATCAAATTTGCCAATTAACAAAATATCAAAATATTTAAATTAACAAAATGATAAATTTACTAATTGAACAAATTTAACAAATTCATCAAATTTACATAAATATCAAATTTACAAAATGTACAGTGGGGTAGGCAAGGTGTGTGCATTCACTGGGTGATATCAATTGCACGGTGTAAGCATTTATCGCCTCGTATCAAGTGAGTGCATCAATTTTCATATTTAGAAGATACTTTTCGAAATCCAATTCTCTGTTATAATAGAATTGGGCGAAACTGTTTACTTTCAAGTACATTTAAATACCTAAATATTAGCCAATTTATTAAAATGTTGGTTTTTTAAAGTTCTTGTATGATATTATATTACGCACTTGGCGAATAGGTAATGTTGTTTTTATTAGAAGCGCTAGTATAGTTTGTTGTGTTGTTACCTAGAATTATTTCGTGTGATTTCATACAGTATCATCGTCCAGTTAATAACTACATGTTCATCAAGTTATCATCAACGATAATGCCAGGAAGTTATTTATTTCATTGTAAATACGTCTGTAGTGGTACTACGTTAGTAACGTGTAGGCCTATATCGGCCATTATTTTGAATAAACTAAGCACGTGCAATGACTATAAGCTTCGTCACCTACGTCTAAGTACAAGAATATGTACTGTACATATTATAGTGATATTCAGTTGCAGCATAGTGAACTAAGAAGTCATACTTCGCTGTAAATAATAAATTATAAAATTTGTGTGCGTAATAATAACCTTTAACAAACACCATGAATTAAAAAAAAAAAAAAAAAGGCGTGAAAATAGCGTTTTGTGAAAAGATGTTACAAAGCTCTATTTCTTTTAAATTAAAACAATGGTTTTCCTGTCCTATTTTATTTTATTTTACAAAGTATCTATAATTTGTTTGTCGACATTTTTGTCCAGGTGATATAAATTCAACCTTGGTGACATAATTTTAAAATCAAAATGAAAAAACTTCATACACAAGATTTTTAAAGTGGCCAAAAAATAAATGCTATAAAATGACACTCGAAAATGATATGTAGTACACGTACCTCTAACCATGGTTCATATTAACTCTTGTTAGTGAGTGTACACAACATTTCAAGTAGACAAGGACAAAATAACTCATAAATGTTCGGGAAGAAATACCGTACGACAATAAATCTCAAAGATTAAAAAAGAAGCAAATAAAGATAGAAAACATTGGCATTCTCATCAGTGGCGGCTCGTGGAATTCTGTGTAAGTTCTGAGAAACAATGGATAGTTTGCCTCACTACCACATTAACCACTTATCAAAATTCTTTCAATATTGTATAACTTATGCCTTCTGCCACCGAAGTTTATAATAGTATCCTTTCCAACTATGATCCTTCCCTTCTGCATTTTGAACAATGTGTAAATCACAGCCTGCTCGAGGGGAGAGTTTTATTGAAGCACTGCAAGGGTATAAACTAGGCCTCCTGGACCCGCATTCACATAACCATAGGCCTATGCCTTTATTTTAGGTTGCCTTTTCCCACTCAGGCTACGGCCTTGGCCTATTATCTCTTTACAAGCTCTAAAACCCCTGCTACTCGTACAGCGTTCAAAATGTGTGTCACTGCAATATTTTTAAGTATGGACTATGTGCAAACATACAGAAAGTTCAGAATACGGCTAGGATAATCGTATAGTAAGGCCAGTAGACGAATTGACCTATGTCTAGCTTCTTGCTAGGCAGCTGGTGTATGTAGTGAGAGAGATCTAGGAGTGAAGCGCTGCATTGCTAAATATGTTTCTGGACGTACTAACACCCACGGGGATTTTGACTCCCTTATTTGTGAGCTTCGATCTGAACCACTGACCACATCATAGTCGCGAGTTTATATTTATTGATCTCTCACAACAGGTTTTAACCCACAAGTGTCAGGTAACTAGAACTAACCAATACAAATACGTTATACAATCATTGAATTGCAAACAAATACAACGAAATTTAACAAATTAAATAAGAAAAAACATGAATAACAAAAGTATAAATATTAAAAAAGTCTGAAAATACCAAATGAAGGAAAAATTAACTGATGTTTTAAAATACAAAACTGGTCAAAAGGCGACCAGAGTTATAAATTAGTCATATTGGTAAACTGGCATGAACAGGCTTTAAATAATTAAAGTTTTATGTGGTTGATGCCAATGGCTACTAATTTTTTTAAAGTGTCTTGAATTTGGTTGATGGGGAAAATTTAAAAACATCCATATGAGCACATGAAATTTTGAAGGGGATGTGATGTCTTGTAAACCTTGTAGGGATGTGAGAGTTTATATTATTTTGAAGTAGGTCCGTGTCGAGGAAGTTACGGATAAGTTTGTAGAGGAAAATTATGTCGGTTGCACTACGACGACTTTCTAGTGTTGGAATCGAATGTTGTTGACAAAGTGTAGCATAATATGATCGTTGAAAGGTCATATTATTTTGATAAAAAAATAATAAAAATGTATTGAATGAAACTTTTTAAATTTTGGTGACGTGTAGTCACTCGCATATTCAACGTGGGGTATAACAAGGATACACACAGCTTTCTTGTATTTCTGGATGAGAAGTTAGCCGCACAATTTCGTTGAATAAAAACTCTATAGATAATATATTTAGCAACAAAAGGGATAAATAGTGATACTGGTATAAACAATCACTTAATTCACCAAATAACGATGACGCACTGCACGCCACTGCAACGTCAACGCCAACTGCATTTTTAAGGAAGTAGTTTTGAATATAACGATATCCATAGAAAAAATGAATGGTACTTTTTGTTCTTATGTTCATAGATTCTAATAGTGGTGTTTAAAAATGAAAGTCCGCTGGGAGATTTTGATACCTTGATAATTATTCTAAAACTGTTTTTTTTTTAATTTGCCAAAAATAAATAAGTTCCCCAATCAAGGTGGACTCTAGATCTGATTTTGGAGTTGGACCTTGTTTGGTGGATTTTTCGCTAGGAACTTCAATGACTTTAGTCCAATGATAGTGGACAATCAGCTAGAAATGTAAATACTGAAATAACAAAACTTTGACAAACATTTTATAATTCAATATTCTTCCACTCAAGCTAAGTACGTCGGGTTAAAAAGTAAAATAACGATTAAAAATAAAACCAACAATATAAAACACATTTTAAATGGGATTTATTATATGGAGCGCTCACATAACATTACTACAGATACATACTGTAGTATTTTATAATATATCTACATATTTGGATCACAGAAGGAAACGGACAATAAGTATCACTCGAGTCATGGATAACTAGGAGTTTTATTCCGGCCATTGGCCAACGCCTCCACGTCGTAGCTGCAACTGCCTGCCACACCCTGACCACTTCAGGTGGGCCAACCTTACGTACAGTTAATACATTGCAGTTGACAAGTTGGTACAATCTACTACACATACATCGGCTTTAAAATAAACCTATCCATACCCAACCAAATGCAACGTTTATACTAGGAAAACGCCAAAGTTGTTGTTGACGAGTGAGCGAACCATGTGTTGAGTACCCATAAACATTTGCTTCCATAGTCTAATGGGCTAGGGAATGTACATCCCCCATGCTGGATACAGCCTGATTTTGGGGAGGAAAGGGAATGTTCCCGGGTACTCAACACATTGCTAGCTCACTCATCTCCCAACGACTTTGTCGTTTCCTAGTTATTATATCCGTCTTTCAAAGATAGTCAATAAATTCAGACATATAGACACTAAACAGAAATATTTGTGCCATGTCATCGCTGTGCAAAATTTAACTTCGTTCATTGACGACATACACGTCAACAACAATTTAGACATGGCGAGTGTACATATAAATCATAGACCGTGCATACAGATAAATATTAGCTAAGTTGTAAACGGTGCCACTAAAGTTTGCGGTTGTGTCATTTCTACCAGTTTTCCTCTACTTTTTTTTCAAAATGCTACTAGAGGTTTTGATATAAATAAAAACAATACATAGTTAAATTTAAAGATGTCCTACTCCAGATTAGATAACCGATACCAAGCCAGGTGTCACATGGTATGTGACTGTGAGCGTACATGATACATACGTGTAAAGACAATGTGTGATATGATTTGACCCCTGCGGTGAAGGGTTAAAGCCAAAGGGGGGGGAGGATTTTGGAATACGCCGGAAGTAATATCAATATCTAGGTCATATCACAGTACTGCTAAACCTCGCAGAGGAAATGAGGTGCATGGCTCCTAGCTACCCCGGAGTGCACTATATTAATACACTGTTAGAAACTTCGAGCCAAGTTCTTACAGATGGGGATTACATTTTAACCACGAGAATCTACTTAGGTAATAGTTTGCAGTTAATTAATATTTGTTAAACCTCAATGTTCGTAATACGATTTTAAATTGAAGGATGATGTTTTAAACTAATTCAATATTATATAAAAGCTGACTACTGAAGTGGTGTAATCTAGATCTGCCTTGAGTATTCATGAATGAATCCATGTCGACTTCTTTCAAATTAATATTAGAAGATAAGCTTTAAAACATGTTATTTTAATTAATACCGTAGAAGCCAAGCCTAATTTAAAACCAATTGAATTGCAAATTCTTTCTTAAGGGGAAATTTAAATTTAACGATTTGATTTTATTAAACACTATAAAATAACGTATTTTTTAGGACTAGGCAAATAAATGGAATCTTTTAATATCGATGTTTGCACTCTATACCTAAATATCTAAATTAAAATAGATCAAAAAATAAAATTTTATTTTTTAATAAATTCGTGAATAATTAAAACGAAGATAGGAATTTGGGGAATGTAAATTCAACGCCTTTTATTTTGAAATCCTGGAGATTACATTTATTTCTTAAAATCTCAGTTCCTTTGCTTATGGTGGAGGTGCCGGGTAGCTAAGTGAATTGATTTATATTGCCAATCTTCCACAAAATAACAATAACGGAATGTTTGATAGTGCTAATCATGTAAACTACCTTGTGTTATTGGTTATTTCATCAACCACTTAGCTAATAATACTGAATAGGTTACTCGTATTCATCAGGTGATGGGCATTTTATGCCACGTTTTCTGCATATCACACAGTCAAACACGATTAGGTTTTGAAGTGTATAATTTCATTAATATTGATTAATATGTCACTTTTCATCATTAACTTTTGAACGTGTTCAATTATCAATATGAATGCGAGAGGGACAGAAAGAGCAGCAGCCACAATGTTATTAATTATTAAAATGTAATTATTGGACATACAATGTTCTTATAAGAAACACTTTTTAATCGTAATATTTCGACACAAGTCGAGTGTCTTTTTCAAACTGAAATTAAACAAAAGAATATTTTTATAATACAAATAAATATAAAAAATAACAAAAAAGACTATGAAACATGCATGCCAACAAATTATGAATAACATAAAAATAAAACATTGTTCTACTAGTTTCATATTTATAATTGCCACAATGTTGTTTAAACCTACATCTTTGTTAGATAAATAAATATATTTGAATTCAATTTAAATGAGGACTTCATTGTCACTTACATTTTTCTAATACAAATTATATTAAATTAGAATGCCATCTTAAAACAGATAATTTCAAACCTGACTTTATAAACTCATTTTAATAGGATAGCATCCCTAGGAATCCTGCATGAAGAATGTAATAATCCATGCACACGGGACATTACGGGGAGGTCCCGGAGTGGCGGTTAGGACTTAAGAGCACTCACTCTCTTCCCCTCCCTATTCCCGTAGGAATATCCCAAGCCATTACCTACTAGCCCCATTATCTGTTTGTTTTCTCTTGCTCTTAAAGTCGGTGTAGTGTGGTGTATCCTGGTGTAACTCTTGCTAAAGACGTAAGGCTTTCATCCGTCCGAACGCTAGTATAATGGACATGATACTGACGCTGTCATAAGTTACACGACGAGATTCGTCTCGCGTTGAAAGCTCGCTCGGTTTCTTATTGAGTTTCGTCGCTGCTCGGGAGATTCCGTCAACGTTCGGCTTCCGAGAGTATAATATTAAGAGCTACTTCGTTTCTTCTAAATTACAAAGTGCACTCACGTCTTTTGAGTGACGCCAAAGAGAGAAATGGAATAACTTTTCTTTACACAGAAGCATCGATTTCCACGGCTGTGAGATTATATTTTTATTAAAGTTTCAGAGTAAAGATCGAGTTGGTTTTATATTCGTTTTGAATCGCTGAGTATTGGAGCGAGATTCTTAGAGAATATTGGGTTTAAATATTAGAACGAGGATTGAATTGGTCGGGTTTTAGAACGACATTAAATCAACTCCGAGACTTCAAACCAAAGTGTCGCGTTCTTTATTGTTGTTGTAAATTGTTCCAATTCGCGTTTCAAGTTTTGTACAGTGATGGAAAAAAGTTTAGCATCTGGTACAGTCTTACGTATTTGAACTTTTACGACACTAACTTTTAAACCCAATAAGTTATTAGAAGAAAGCTTGGATGACTTAACTTTTAAAATACCAACAATAAAACTTGTGAAGAACTATTTATTAAGTGTAGCTTACGGTTAATATGTCTATTACAACACAGTATTTCTCGATTTCATTGGCCGTGAAACCACCCCCTATTGATTATAATTGAAAAAATCCAGTAATACAAAAATCCAGAAATCGATAGACCTGGTTTCGATACCCGGTTGAGGTGGACTTTAGCGGTGTGCGAGTACCCAATATTTTGAATCTAGACGAGAATTTTATACTCGAAATAAAGTATAAAAAAATTATGAATTTGGTGGAGGTGCCGGGTCGCGTAGAGTGAAAACTTAAAAATCGTTATGCGATTTTGGCGCTACCTCACTAACCCTGTTTCCTACTTATATCAATAAATAAAATAAATATTGTTAATATTTTAAGAAAAGTCAAACAGTAGGCCGATCTTAAAGGGAATTGTTTTAAGTACTCAGACTCAACTCAAACACAAATATCGGAACTTGGCACCCCATATGGATTTTGAAATTTTTTATTAACCTACAACACAATATGTTTGCAAAATTTGTTTAAATCTCGTTATTGAATGTTGTTCTGGTTTTTATGTAAAACTGGCAAAATTATTTATACAATAAAACATGTATACTACACAAATGAACTTTTATGTCGAACCCGCAATTTATTATTTAAATAATTTATTTCTTCAACTCTACTCGTGGATTCAAGAGAGCCAACAAACAAAATGGTCTTAACCTACTAAATATTTTTAAAATATCAATAAATATACATAAAATTTAAAACAAAATAATTTACTACAATAATAAATTAAGCACACTAATGACATTTAACATCTTGCCTGCCATTTTTAACTTGAATTATACATTTGCCTAACTCTTTTCGTGGATACAAGAGCAACAATAAGCAAATTTGTATAAACCAACTAGATCGGGATGATTTTTTTAATTTCTGGATTGTTTTAAATATTAACAATTCCACCTACGGGAGTGTTTCCCGACTATCCAAATCGAGAAATAGACATAAAGAGTTGAAGCCGCACCCAGTGAGTGTCCTCGCATCAAGCCCGACAATGACCCCTCCGTCTCCCACGCTTGAATCTCCCGCCAATCATCTCCCGCGCTAAACCCACCGCCAGCCCAACGTGACAGGGATTCCCCGGAGAGCGCCGAGTAACTTATCGATACCAGGCCCCGCGGGACGCGTCAGCCAATTAGAAGCGTCATCAGTTTGCTCGCGGCTAACAGGGAGTTGTGACAGCCGAGGAGGCTCTGTGTGTCACATAGCCAACCAGTCTTCCCGAGCTTCATGGGCGCTGACATCTTGAGTTGTCTAATGGTAGCCGCCATTTCAGACGTATCTCGTTGCGTCTACCACTCTAGTCGAAGACAACGCGGACGTTGCAATACTTGCTACGTTGAATACCGTTTTTATGAAAACAAATTTCTACATACATTTATTTGGAGGTCTTTTTATAGTCAATAACTAAATAAATGTTAATATTTAATACAATTCAGAAGTTAAAAAAATCCATCCCGATCGGAGTTCTAACCCGAGTCTCCCACATTCCAGGTAGGCGCCTTAGCCAACTAGACGGTAACTATTTAACTACTGAATAATAGTTGCATTATAGATCTGAATGGATGGAACAGTACTGCAACGAATATCTCTGTTGTCTTTGAACTGACCAAACTGAGTGTTTCCTGACTAACCAAATCGAGAAATAAATAAATGTAAATATGGTTTAAAAATGTACTCTTGTAGCGACAAACACACATTCTATAGTGACATATTAGTGCCAAGCACAACCCCATAGGATAATCGATAGAACTTTCAAGTGATCCAGAATAAACCTCTGCATTCTGCATTTTAACCTTGTTTGTCCGAGCTCGTCGAACAATTTGAGTGGATACCCGTTGAAGTGTATTAATTATCATTTTGTAATTAAAAGCCCGCACAGGGTGCAATATATGCCCCAGGTATCTAACTTGGTATATTGGAGTATGGACAATTGTTAAGGAATTCATAGGGGCTGTTTAGAGGACTCAATTACTTGCATTCGCATTAACGACTGAGAAAAACCTCGGTAAAAACCTTCAGTCAGGATTGCCGGTCTCGACGGGATTTGTACCCGGGACCTCCCGAATCAGAGCCGCGCGCTTAGTGCTTGAGGGAACACATCCTATAGTTGAATGGAACGCCCGCTGCTGTAGGGAACTTGGTAATAAGGGGAAGTCACATTGTGGTCTTTAGTATTCGGGGCCTCAGTTTTGACCAAAATTACAAGGCGAAGTGTTTCGGTTTTGTAAATAAGTATAGATTATACATAAATTATAGTAAGTTACTAGGTAAGGGAAAAGTTAAATTATCAGCAACACAACATCAATAATCGTCAGTGATATAGGGACTATTTTCTTGAGTTCCAGTTTATTAAGACCGACAGTGCGTTTACCCATAATAAGGGTATTTAATGTTGTTAAAATGGCCGAGGTGTGTGTGAAAGGACTGAATCCCCAACATTCACACCCACGACCTGTTAACCCCCCCCCCCCTCCCCCCCCCCCCCCCTTCTACCTTACACACACCGGATGTGACGTCACGACACATGCTGAAACATCTCGTCAGAACGGTCCGACACATCTGTCCCCAGAAAACATTCATCACAAGTATTGCCCATCCTGCCGTATCTCACACCGTCTCAATCTGCGCCCTCGCATAAAACTCAACGTAGTAAAACACCCAGGCCACTTCTCAGACCGTCTCTCACAACTCTTTCCTGGCGGATGAGCAGATATAACTCAAAGTACGGCTCAATCTACTTCTCGTAGCACCTACTTCGTCTTCTGATGTGGCTGCACAACCCTTATAAAGGTATTCCAACTATTATTTCGGAAAGATGCATGTACCTATTTCACAATTAGTATTCTAAATCAAAGAACAAAATGTTGAACTTACTGTAATGCTAGACCTGCTAGTGTTTCAGAGATGACAAATTTGTCATTTTTTTATAACCTCGTATTTAAACAAAGCTGGAATATTTTTCTAAAAGGATTTTCAATAAAAATGTTAAAAACCAATACGATTCCAATATTTCAAAACAAGTTTATTTTTATCTGTATTTTCTTTTTTTCTCCAATCATCTCACTATAATAAACCAACAGAGTTCACTGAAATGGAAGACATTATCCTTCGCCTTATGTCCCTCTCTCTCTCTCTCTCTCTCTCTCTCTCACACACACACACACCTTCTCCCTGTCTCTTACCCTCTCTCCTTAATGCCGAATTACTGCTCGGGCTTCAAAACTCAAAGCAAACACAAGACTCAAATGTTTGTAAATTACCTTCTTGAAGACCCTCCAAGACCCACTTACATCGGGCTCGTCGTCACAAGTAACGTGTTAAACGTAGTATGAAATCAAACGTACGGCCGTGGACGCGCCTAGAAGTGGAACCAGATGGCGCCCCCCCCCCCTCCTCCACGTGAGAGCATCGTAGACCCAATTGAAGGTAATACTTCAAATTGCTTTTCTCAAGTAATGTGGCCCAATCTATTTTAGCGCAATCCAGATAACTGCACGGAAACCACTAGATTATTGTCAGTCCATACGTCATTTCAACTATACACAATATTTCAGATTTTCGTGGCTTAAATAATATATTAATAAAGGTTCCTAAAGGTCGAGGTCGAGAAAGTATGAATTCTTTATCCCTTATTAGTTTGCTTTTTATATATTCTTTTGTTTATTTGGATTGAGGGCACGTCAACCGTTAGGACACAATGCGCCACTCTAGCCTAGGGGATATAGGGAGGAAGATCCCATGCTGGTCAGAACCAGCCACGGGTAGGAGGAGAAAAGTGGGGTTCTCACGTCACGGTCGTCATCGTCGTCGGGGAGGTCGTCATGGGAAAGCAGAGGTGTCCTCGACGACGATTGACAGAGCTCGCCTCTAGTTTCGGGGAATAATATACTTTCCTCTTGCTAGCTGAGGTTTGCGAGGTGAACTTTTTCTCTTCAAAAGCCTTTTACGATTAGCGGAGCCATGCTATGGGTCAATTTTTCCCCGGGCCCAGACAGGGGTAGAAAACTTTATATTTATATTGTAATTATGTCGAATATATACACGTCCAAATAAGTTACGTACCAGCAATAAAACCGCATTCTATGTACTTTCCCATTAATTCTCTTAACTGATTACTACTTTTCACTGATCATTATTAATCTCAGTAAAATTAATTAAGGGTAATCAGTTCTTACCATTGGATATCAAACTCGGCACTCATACAGTTAATATGTTTTAAATTTTTCTTGGGAGAAGTTCACTTTATATTAGTTATCACAAAAATAAAAATTCTAGGCAATTTGTAATAAATAAAATTAGTGATAATGTTTCAATGAGTATAATCGAAACAGCATCATTTTATAATCTTCTTTATAAAAACATCCAGTACAAGAAAGTTTGTAAGTTGATATGTTCGATAAAACTACAGGGTCATATTATGTTCTATTCTTTAAAATAAAATTTCAAATCCTCTCTCTTTGTGCTTGTGTACTTCGTATTCTGGACACCACTAACTTACAATGACGTTACAAGTTGTACAATAATTCACGTACTTAACAGGTTAACGGAGTGTACTCTTATTATTATTATTATTAATGTTGGGGAACTGCTTTACGTTATTTATATCCGGAACGTAGTAAAATGACAAATGAGCGGGAGGAAGAAAGAGATCAACTGACCTAAATCTTACAAGACGAATTACGACTATCATTCAAACAGTCTCACTCAATGCAAACAAAACTCTAATGTTGTAATCTGGCCTGCACTTAGGCGTGCATAAAATATATGTACACATTATGTAAGAAGCTCAGAGTCCATAGAGATGCCTATATATCATGCACACTCGAAAATCGTACAACAAAAAATTACGCAATATAAAATATATATTTTTACACTGAAAAGCGTATCATTGGATTTGAATTACTTTCAAACATTCATTTAAATTAAACACATACAAAAGCATTGATATAAATATAATACTCCTAATTATTTATGATAAAATACTGTGAATTACCAATTTGCACACACAATAACCAGTATCCAGAGACATACATAATATAAAAGTGCAAATAAGCTGACGTATCAACATTTGCAATAACGATGCACTAAGCGCATTATTTAAAACCGTATGAAAGCTAAAACCCACTGATACGTTGAAAAAATGTAGATGTGTATCAATAACATTAAATATGCATACGACAAAATCATGCACATTACATTAACACCTATGACAAACACATAACACAAAATTTGTACCGACAGTGTTGGCTCGAGCGTTAAGCGCGCGACTCTGATTCAGGAGGTCCTGGGCTCAAATCCCATCGAGACCGGACCGACAATCCAGACTGAAGGTTTTTCCGAGGTTTTCCTCAGTCGTTAATGCGAATGCATGCAATGCACATCCCTTGACAATTGTCCTATCCGCAACATATTTAGTTAGACACCTGAAGAGGGGTATGAATTTCACCCTGGGCAGGCTTCCCACAAAAAAAAATTAGTAAACAACCATTTTGAAATCGAAAATCGAAACAATTACAAACAATACAAAACACATACATGGTCCAGCACATGCACGTGAATAGTCACACTCACCAGGAAGACATCAATATTGTAATTTAATTAATTCTCTCCCAAGTCCCATAACTCTCGTGTAAACCCTGCGACTGTCCTATAAATAAGCCAGTTCCTTCCCCGGACCGACTAAGTCATAGCGTGATAGATTATCTAGGATTTGTATGGAGATTGCTGTCCAGATTTATAGGCGCCATTGTACTCGTCCAGACAGCTGGGCCTAGGCTCGCGAGTAATTGGCAAGACAGCGACAAGGGGGCTTGCGCTAGGTGATTGTACTCGTGAAATATACCGTCTTAACTGTACGGAGACGGAGATTACGGAGCTAGAAAATAATAATCAATTAAAGAATTATGCCGTTGGAACATCAATCCAAAGAGCGCAATTGTTACGATTATAATAAGTCATATTTATCTATTTATTTATTTAACGTCTATCCTCTTCAGAGAAAAAACTAATTTTCAATGGAGGACAAACAAATAAATGTTATTACATAGATGTAGTCACAACAATGAACTACAGTTAAGTAAAATATTTAAAATAGTAATATTACAACAACAATGCATTAAAACACAACAATTTTGGTAAATTTTGATATTTATCAAATGTATTTTTGTATATCATGTGTATTTTGTAATTACCAAGATAATTTTTTTAATTTCCTGATAAACTTCCGATAAGTATAATCAGCCTTTTAGCATATCGATGAAACAGATTATTGAATTGAATCGGAAGGTGGTAAGTGTTGGAAAAGTGCTCACTTTCCAAAAATAAAGAATCATTTTATAAGGCACTAGGGTTTAATGACAAAATAACAGTTAATTTATAAGGTTTAACCATTCAAATCAAATCAAGATGAACGAAGACGTAACAAGCGCCGATAACATTCGCTCCTACCCTGTATGTAACAAGCTCAGACAGCCGCGGTCGTTCCCCTAACCGAACTTCGAGCAACTTTACCAGCGGCTTAGGTTCCTTGAATGTTTTCTACGCCTCAAAACTGATTGTTTGCATAAAATCTAGTTTGAAATTCATAAGAAGTTTGGAAGTTTTTAGAACAAACAATGGCGATAAACTTGGTGAAGTGGTTCACACGGGCGAACACGATAACACGGTTTACCTCAGACAATCAGCGAGCTAGTCTCGAACCAGCGCCATAATAATATATCAGAGCTCTACTCTCGAACAAGCGCCATAATAATATATCAGACAATCAGCGCGCTACTCTCGAACCAGCGCCATAATAAACATATCAGAGCTGAGACAATCAGCGCGCTTAAGTTCGCCTCCTCGCTAGCCTCAGCGCCTCCTCTTAACGTTAAGAGCGTCGAACTGTGCCCGTCATAACGGCTCTCTTATCAGATGACTCCGCGCGGGATTCGCTGCTACCTTAGCCTACGTAGAACAAGAAATTAAATATTTACATTGCGTTAGGTTGACTCGCCTCGTCGTGCGTAGAGCGCTCCGCTTCCCGGGGGAGCGATCGGAGCGCTTTATGAACGCTCTCTTGGTTTTTACGCGGCAACAATGGTGGCTCGCTCGCTTCATCAAGCATTCAGTCCATGCAGTGCACAGGGGTTTATATTAACACAACCAGAGGTAAAACCTGCGCGTTGAGTGCCCTTATATTTCACCCGATCTAGAAGTATAGGGGGGATTACCCACTTTTGATTTGCATACGACGAAAATGTGTATTTTAAACATCGTTCCATTTAGGTAATCTTAAAAGCAGGAAGGGATTATTTAAATCTGTGCAAAACGATATAATAGACTATATTTATTTTCGAATCGCAAGTGTGGTTGTCACTTTATGGAGATAAAAATAACACGAGAAGTTATTTGACTAGATGCACACCGGGATTATATGTGTTTTAATTGCAAAGTTGTTAGTTAAATTAACTTTAAATTCAAGAACTTTAACCTAATTTTATCATGGATATTCACCTTTATTTACCGAATAGTAAAAGAGAAAGAAAATTAATGTACTGCTGTATTTCAAAAGCCCCTTCCCCGCCAACTACAATCTGTTTGCACAAAGTTACAATCATACAAAATCAGCCCCTGTTTACTTCGTTTTACGACGTGTATTGTTGAACTATGTTTTTTTTTTGAATATACCCGTTGATAATAAAGTGTTTCGGATTAATTAAACGGTGAACTGCTGACGCGATTTGAAAGACTGGTAGGCGTGTTATTATAACTATGACATAATTTGTTTAGAAAAGTTTATTCTGTTCACTTTTCGTCAAAATTAAGAACGTGTTTAGTAAAAAGTGTAAAAAAAATCTGTACATAAAAATGCACGTTTTTGGATGAGCGTAGCGAGCGAAGCGAGCGAAGCGAAGATTCCATTTCACTACACTGGAGAAAAAAATCCAGAATGTTTTGTTTTTTTTGTTTTTTTCTGTTTGTATTTTTGTGTGTTTGTTAACACGATTCCGGCTAAACCGATACTTCAATTGCGATGAAATTTTCTGGAGGCCTTTGAAATCTCTGAACCTAGAATTGTGACGTTTTTGAGAGCAATTGAAAGTTTTTTCTCATGAAAATCGTAATTTTACGATTTTTTCGTTTTTTTAAAAAATTTCTTCGACTTATATCACCTACATGCTTTATCCGATTTTAATGATTTTTGCACAGAACCTTTATTTTATGAACTTAGATATTTTTGTGAAATTTGAGCGCAATTGAAAAAATATTTATCATAAAAAACGAAATTTTACAGGTTTTTTCTTTTTTTAAACAATTCTTTGACTTATAACACCTACATGCTTTATCCGATTGTAATGATTTTTTCGCAGAACCTTTATTTTATAAATGCATATATTAGTGTAAAATTTGAGCGCAATCGAAAAATTAATTCTTATAAAAATCGCAATTTTACGACTTTTTTAACAATTACGATTAATTAAAAAAAAAAAAAATAGGTTAATTTTTAATTTAATTTAATTTAATTTAAAAAAAATTTCAACTCAGTAATGATTTTGCCACAGAACAACAGAAAATTCGCATAACACATGGCAGCTCAATGCTCCAATTACGCTCATCCAACAACGCGGCGGGACTTAAGCGTTTTCCTAGTTTTAAATAAACTTTGAACAATTTAATGCATTTTGAAACTACTTCTGGTTGTGATTTAAAAATTTGAAAGACCTCAAACACCTAATGGCTATTGTACCGCCTCTGGCCGATAATTTGAAAGTCGAAGAAACATGTCTGAAAAGTTTGCTGAATGAAAGAAGGCCTTTAAAATAACAGAAAAAAATGTGAATTTTTTTGGGCGGGACATAACCTCACTTTTGGAAATTATATTTAGATTTTTGGACAAAAGTGTGATATACAAGACTCGTTCAAAATTAAATTTTGAGAATCGGTTTTCTGGACATAGTGTCTAAACACCTTTAGCTACAACTTGACTATAGCTAAAATAGTTTTCTGAAAATAACAGTTGGTGTATGAATTTTTTTGTCAAACGGTACAAAACTCGTATTTGTACGTTTGACAAAAAAATTCGTACACCAACTGTTATTTTCAGAAAACTATTTTAGCTATAGTCAAGTTGTAGCTAAAGGTGTTTAGAAACTATGTCCAGAAAACCGATTCTCAAAACTTAATTTTGAACGAGTCTTGTATATCACACTTTTGTCCAAAATTCTAAATATAATTTCCAAAAGTGAAGTTATGTCCCGCCCAAAAAAATTCACAATTTTTGTTTCTGTTATTTTAAAGGCCTTCTTTCATTCAGCAAACTTTGCAGACATGTTTCTTCGACTTTCAAATTATCGGCCAGAGGCGGTACAATAGCCTTAACTAACTTAAGATTGTCTCTCTCTCTGTTGAGAAATACACAGTACACACCCTACATTGCCGCCGTTTAAATTCATGGGGACACATTACACATTTTGTGATGTTTTTTGTTTTGTTTTCAATAGTCAAATACTGTTTGAGGGAAAATAATAGTTAAAACCGAATAATTATTGTATCTACATCCCCTTTCATATTATAGCAGAGACACGTTGTTAAAGCATGCAGACAGAACTGGAACTACGCATGCTAGTGCTGTGCCAAGTCTAACGGTGATACTCAGAACTTCAACTCCATCAAGTTTGAACGGCATCACTATTACCTCTACTTGCTTTATGAAGCGCATGTTATACTACAGCCAGATGGATAACATGTCTGATTGGCAGTCCTAGCTATAAGGGCGCGTTCATACCGTTGTGCAGGATACGAGGCAGTTTTTATCACGACTACAACCGAGTTCAAACATAAATGTCACTTGTCTTGACTTTAAGTTACGGTTTACAAAGCGAGTGACGAATATATGAATTATGATTAACAGGTTACAACACATTTCGTTTTATTGTGAGAATAAAATACAAAAATCACGCGTTTATACCCTAATTAACTCTTTATCGTATAGTTTAACTTTAACAAATTTTATATCTCACCACTTTAAATGTTGAGCCATTATTATATTCCCCGTTTTGGGCTTGGCTGCTTTCATGCAAGTTTATGCATCATTTTATTACAATAATTCTTCACTTAATAACATAAATCAACTTTGTATTCAATAATAATACTTCACATTAACACACACATAATAAATGATCATGGTCATGGATTGGCCAAATATGGTTCTAAACTAAAAAAAATATTTAGAGTCTACACGCTCAGTCACATAACTGATTTTCAGTGGGGGACTTAAAATAAAGCCAACCACCCCTAAAGGCGCCATAAAACTAATTATAATAATTAGGAAAACGCCCAAGTCGTTGTTAGACGAGTGAGCGAGTCATGTGTTGAGTACCCGGGAACATTTGCATGTAAGTTTGATAAGTATATTGGTATAAATAATAGGGTTTTTAAGTTAAGTTGGTATAAGGGCGCGTCAACTGTATGGCCACAATGCGCCACTCTAGCCTATGATAGGCCATAAGGGAGGCCATAGTTAGGTGGAAGAAAGGGAACACATGGCTCACTCACTCGTCTAACAACGACTTTGGCGTTTTCTTAGTTGCATTTAATATCCTTTTTGAATTTGTTACCAAAATTGTTGTGTTCTAATGCATTGTTGTTGTAATATTACTATTTCAAATATTTACTTAACAGTAGTTCATTGTTGTGTCTGCATCTATGTAATTAGATTTATTAAGTAGTCCTCCTTGGTAAATCAGTTTTTTAACTGAATAGGATATACGTAAAATAAATAAATAAATAAATAAAAATAACTGGAAAAAGTTCACATTATTCCATGTTATTATTTCGGGACTTAAATGTACATCACAGTCCATATTACATTATAACGAAGTCAAATTCAACTTATTATTGAGTAATGAACAAATGATTCGAATAACAATGTTGTAGGTGCTGGGTAGCCCTAAACATTTTTAGCTCCATAAGAATAGCATTGTTGGTGGAGGTGCCGGGTAGAGCGAGAAAAGTTTTAGTTCCATAAGAATAGCATTGTTGGTGGAGGTGCCGGGTCCTTGATTTTATTATTTATATTACGGGGAGAGGTATTATTGCTGTGGTATTTTTTGAAAGTGTAGCACACGTGGCGGTGAATTTATTAATTAAGTGTGTTTCAAATGTATAGGTCAGTGTACTATAAGCAACACATAGCATCTCGGTACTTGTACTTGCTCCCACAATCTCTTGCATTTTGTATTTTGAGTGGTTCGTTGGTCTTGTGGTTAGAGGCTCTGCTTCCAATGCAGAAGGTCCGGGGTTCGATTTCCGCTCTAGGCAGAAGTTTTTAAACATTTAATGTGGACTTAAGTCCTCAGTTCTTGGCTGTGGAATTTGAAAATTGTAATTTAGAGCCGTCCTAGCAACGAGGCACATAATAAATTCTAAGACAGTTCCGAATCAGCCGTGCTGATTTTTGAGCTGTCTGTGGGTGAAATCGTGTCCAGTTTGATTGATTGGTGTTTCCTACTTAAATATGTCGGCCTCTTGTTGGTTATTGTTCGCTTACCGATGATGTCGGCGCCTACAGGGTTGGCTTGGTCGGCTTTTAAATTTAATGCCCCCCACCAAAAATCCGTTCTGTGGCTGAGTGGGTAATCTAAATTTGAGTTTTTCTATTTTATTTCATTCCCCATACCTACTGGGCTAGATCCAGCCTTAGGTATAGGGGAGGAAAGGGGATGTTCCCGGGTACTCAACACATGGCTAACTCACTCGTCTATCAACGACTTTGGCGTTTCCCTAGTCTTGTTGGCTAAGGCGCTCTTATATCCGGAATGTGGGAGACCTGGGTTCAATCCCCTGGTCGGAAAAGATTTTGTAGTTTATGGATTGTATTTAAACAAATGTTAAACATGTTTTGAAATGCATATAAAACAGTTTAGTCTACACTAGAGAAACGCCAAAGTCGTTGTTAAACGAGTGAGTGAGCCATGTGTATAGTACCCGGTATCATTCCCCATACTGGTCTAGATCCAGCCTTGGATATAAGGGAGGAAATGGGATGTTCCCGGGTACTCAACACATGGCTCACTCACTCGTCTATCAACGACTTTGGCGTTTCCCTAGTTATTTAAATTGAACATGCAAAATGCGAATCGTGTTTGAAACGTATTTAGCGTGAAACATTAACAAATTTCCAAGATTAAACAAAATCACCTAATTTTTATTTCCCATTTAACACCTTCCAAAAATAATATGTGGTTGTAAAAATATAAAAAAGTTCAAATTTACGGGCATCGTAATCCAACCCTCCGCGCGGTGGGCTACATGCTTACCACTTGGCCATGCCAGCTATATGCGGATCTCGTACCGCTAGCTGCTACTAAACAATGCTATCGATATTTTTAAAAAAATCACATTTTTATTTATTGTCGGATTAAATCGCAATAGATCTAGCTAATAAACTCGTACCGGATGTCTGTTTAAAATTTCAGCGAAATCTGTTCAGCGGTTCGGCTGATTTTCGACGTACAGACAGACAGACAGACAGAATCACAGAATGAGAGCCGTTTGAGTTGAATGGAGACACTCGGTCGCTCCGCTCCCTCGTTTAATTACTAAGCTAACCCTGTAGGCGCCGACAACGTCGACGAGCGGACAATGACCAACTAGAGACCGGCATATTTAAGTCATAATTGGCTCAATTTATTAATTGTTTATGATTAATTATAATGGTTGTAACAAGTGGTGATTTTAAAGTCTTGCTCGTCTCTATTGCAAAGAAGTAAGAGAGACCCTCTCTGACTGACGACCCCAGGTCCCGATAATGAACTCTCAATATCCGCTCCTCATCTGTTAGCGGCCGTGTGTTTCCCACGCCGAGCATCGCGTGACCTGGCAGAGAGCGGCGGGACATTCAATATCGCAACTCAGGGAGGAATTAAGCTGTCAGGGTTCACTTTATTCCGCTGTCGAGGATCCATTACCACCGACATACAACCTCTTAGGCAATCAGACGATGAGATTGTTCAAGCACAATAGCAGTCTGAGAGAGTCATCGAAGAACTTCGGATTCAATACACAGAAGGAGATAATGTACGTTCAAATCTTTTAT
The DNA here is from genome assembly GCA_024449915.1 of Sweltsa coloradensis. NCBI lineage: Eukaryota > Metazoa > Arthropoda > Insecta > Plecoptera > Chloroperlidae > Sweltsa > Sweltsa coloradensis. The sequence goes on along the minus strand of JAMZAV010000471.1, from coordinate 636,438 downwards.
ACGGTTCACATTCTTTGAGTCATAAATGTGTTAAATTAATGTAATTTCAGTTTTGGTGGAGGCGCCGGGTCATGAATTATTAATCTTTCTAGGAAACTAGCCACTCCCCTCTTACCATCATATTCACTAGAAACACACCATATTAGCCTTTTTTAAAGGGGTATTCACCCGCTAAACTCAAAACATATTTCATTGGGGCTTGAGTTGTACAACTTTTTTTTTTAACAAAGCTCTGCCTTTACATTAAGGTTGCCTTAAAGACACAGAATAACAAAAATTAATTAATTTACATTTATACAAATTACGTTTAACAATAAGTAAAATTAGTTACAGATTATGAAAAAATGGAATGAAGTGAAAAATGAAGTGAGAAGTATGATTTGTGAAGTATAAAAATAACAAATACTGATTTATACTTGTAACTTCTTGCTTTGGCCATATAGATGATTTCTAAAAATCAAAATCGATCCCTTTAAAGCAAGGAGCACCAAGTCATAAATAAAACTCGCATTTAGTCTAAAACGTTTGCAAAATTTAACAAAAAAATCCGGTATCGTTCCTCTTGCTCCTATTAAGAGCCCGATCACCTCAATTTCCTTTATATCATATTTGGTGAGAAAATATGGGACGGTAGCCTCGTAGATGTCTTTCTCTTCTCGATCCACCTTCTCCGCATGTCCAGTGTCACCTTCAAATCTTATGGAATTCTGGCTAACTTCTTCAACTTTTTCTTTCAAAAGGTACTACATCACCATAAAATTTAATGTCCATGTATAATATGAACGTTGTAGCACCACCCGTTTGGTCAGAATCGGCCCAAATGTCACGAAAATATCACACTAAAAATAGGAAAAAATCGTTAAAGTACGATATTCATGAGAAATATTTCTTCGATTGTACCCAAAAAGAATACACCTGTAAGTTTAGAGATTTCGAAGGTCCCCTCCAATTTTCATCAAGATCGGATATGCCGTTTGCCTGGTAGAAAGTTAACAAACAGACAGGAAAAAAAAAACACCCGAGCTAATTTTTTTTTTGGGGGGGGGCAGTAAAATTGAATTCTTCGCTTCGCTCATCCAACAATTTTTTAAGTGTTATTTTATGATAAAGATTATATGATCATTTTTTTGGTAATTGCCCCTTTAAGGGAAATGTCAACAAAAATACATGCATGCCAATGGAGCGTTGTGTTCGGTTGACGTGAGACGAGACACACGCACAGACGGACGAACAGAAGGATACATAATAATATCCATAATAATATAAAATGTGTATCCAAATGCAAACATTTTATTTAAATTGATTTTATTAAGTTCGCGTCAACTGTTCAGTAATTTTGCGTTATTCTAATCACGGGATGTACTGGATGTAACTTTTTTCTTTTTTGTGTGCGGGGGGAGGGGGAGTTTCTCATCTTCGGGTAGAATACGAACCCCTTTACTAATTAATATGTCAAACTAAGAGAAGGTTGCGAACCGAAATGGTTGTAATTTATTTGTTTTCCAAGCAGCCTTTAAAATAATAACACGTCTGAGTACCTTGTCATTCGTCACATACAATAAAACTATTTTGAAGAAGTAACGTTCACATATTTTCTGTCTGGCAGAGTGGAATGTTCTTGCCAAGCATAATGTTGCATGTCATACACATCGTATTGAAATTCAATAACAGTGAAAGAAAAAGTGCGCGAACACGGCTTCACTTAATGATGACAGGAAAGCAATAAACTCATAGAAATGTAATTTCAGAACTAGACTTGAAAACAGAAGTCGATATTATCTAGGGGTGTGCGGGGCGGAGAAAGGGGGGGAGTACACTGTCTTCACTTGAATGTCACGTTTACTGTGCTGTAATATTGTAGTGATTTAAACAAGGAATCACATTCAGATAACTATGTGTATGTATGTATGTATTTATTATTGAGAATGAGTATTATATTTTAAAAACGTTAACACGAACATGTGTCGTGATATAACAGATTTCGCTGGTTTTAAGAGAGCCTGATTCGATACCCGCAAAAGCAATCCATACTTGGAGTTTATTGTGTGTACGTTACTTTAGCAAGGAATTGAGTCCACATTAAACAGCAATCGGAAATGCCCTTCACAATTGTCCAACCTCCCAAAATATCTAGTTAGAAATTAAAGAAAGGCATCCATTGCACCCTGGGGTATATTTACTAACTCAACGACAATGTCGATCGACTGGTTAACTTTCAATATGGACAACTTAATAAATAGACTCTTTGTGCCAACATTTACTTCAGGATCACGCTAAAATTGTAAATTATTGCGCCGTGTTCAAGTTTTAAATTTACAAAGTTGTCGCTATCGATCGACAAATTGTCAAACAGACCCCCTTGGCAAATTTCCCACGACAAACTTAAATTAATTTCCAATAATCTGCTGTGTTTACAAAGTAACTAGGCCGCTTCGCGAACGCTTTTTCTAGTCGCATTGATGGATGAGCTTTTTTGAAAGTTTTTAGTATGCGTGGGATCCGAGAAATGTTTCTTCGATTATACCAAAAAACATGGCAAGTCCAAGTTCGAAGATTTCAAAGGTTCCCTCCAATTTTCATCAAGATCGCATAATATGCCGTTGGCGCGTATAAACAGACGGGAAAAAAAATACCAAGCTAATTTTTTTGGGAGGTCAGTGAAATTGAAGTCTTCGCTTCGCTCATCCAATCATTTATTTTAAATTTAATCTATCCTTGTACGTTATTAACACCGTACGCCCCCCCCCCCCGTTAAATGTTTCTTGTTTAGGGCTCCATTTTGTTTTGACATGGGCGTACCCGCACGGTATTCTTGGCCCTGTGTTGATAGTTTCAGCGTAATTAATCTAAATAATGGCAACGACGAGGGATCGTTTTAATCGACGAAGTTTGCCAATTGAAAATTACTCTAGCTCGCTATACCTGGTAATGTGATCAAAGCGATTGCGAACATTGAGGTCTCGGTTTTAGAGGTGACGCTTCAACCATTATTATAATAACTGACATCAGAAAATAAACGTACGAAACAAGATAACTACAAAACATTGTCGGTGATGTCATATATCATAATTGTGTGGGAATGCGCCTGAAGGGTGACAGGTACATACATACTGTGGGGCAGATGCTCTGTCTGTCACTCTAGCATTCATATTTATAATGGAATGCGTTTAAAATTAAATGTGAGAATGCAGATATTAATAAAAATTGGAGATCTAACTCGGGGAAAGAAAATAAACTATATAACAGATTGTGACGTTACAAATACAAATCATTGGACTTTTCACTGTTATTAACATAATACATTTTTATTGAAAAGGTGATATTTCGACTTCTTTACAGAAGTCTTTATCCAACAAATTAACAATTAAAAACCTTGTCTGTTGTGGTTTTTCATTGTTTATTTGTTTCATAAAGACTTCTGTAAAGAAGTTGAAATATCACATTTTAAAATCAAAATATATTTGTAAATAACAGTGAAAAGTCCAATGATTTGTATTTTTAATCTAACTTTTGGTTAGAACTCGGTGTTAAATTGCTATTGACATTGAATGTTTTCTCATTAAACTTATTACAATTATAGTTTGATTGTTTTTGTTTGATTGTTTTATTCTAACAGGACTATATTGTAACTTAAAGAATAAACAAGTTTAATTAAGTGCATTAAATTTAATACGATTAAAAATCAACCTCAGATATCCAGTTTAAAACATTGAATTATACTTAATATAATATATATTCATATTATTTAATTTAAAATTTATAAACTCAATATGCATATACTACAATCTCCGTGCACAGAAAGCTTCAATAATTTGCTGTACTATGGAAAATCTGGGACTATGTAAATAACATTGATAAATTATTTGTACACAAATGAAGTTTTCTGAAAAAGAATCATTAAGAACGTTTTAAAAACAATTCTATGGAAATCAAATCCAAATGTTCAACACTATGACAGTATTCGAATATTCGCTGTTGAAGGAACAACATTTAAAAATTATAATTTCATTGAAATGTTCATGTTCCAATGAAGTGAAGAAACATAATGATATACGCGAAGATAGGGAGACCAATTTTAAACGATAAAACCCGGAAATTTCAGAAATAAAATGAAAATCTGAACGATCTAAATGTCCACTTGAATTACTCATGGAAAGCTGCTCAATCAAGGGTTTAAATGGAAGCAAAAATAACGAGATATATAAGTAGCATTCTAGGATGGAGGAGGAGATGCTATTTTCTGAACGTACATCCAGCAACATTATATTCTATTTGTAAAACATGATCAAGAACAACTTTTCTTTATGTCGGTGACTCTAGGAACAAAGTGTGATGATATAAATCCCATTGAGTTATTTTGTAGGTAAAAATAATTATCATTATTCACAAAACTATACAGAGCATAATATTCAAACAGAATTACATCTGATGATTTAGTAATAAGAAGCACTGTGTTAAAAATTGTCAGGTTTCGTAAACAGCATAAGATAACAAAGACAGTTTTGACTTTTCGATTACTTTGTTCGTATTTATTCAGAAGAGTTCCAAATACAGTCCAATTTATATTGCATCATGTAATAACAAGATTGAACATGTATAGGTATTTACTGCTAGAACCGTAACAATGACTTAGTGTCCAACTATGCTTCAGGGATGGGGCTTTAAAACATTGTCGTTTAGTGACTACGTTGATTTTTAAATAATGTAAAAAGTTCAAGAAATCTTGCCTTAATGATAAGACAAAATATTCACTGGACTTTAGTTATCTACAATTAATAATTATGTTGATTGATAGTTTTATCATTTAGAAAGAATGAAATCGCATTTGTGTTTTGTAACGTTATTTCATCGTCAGAGATTGCAGTTGCTATGGAAATAGTGGCTGCCACAATCTCCCAACTACAATCGTACGAGTAGTTCATAACTGCAACAATAAAAACATCCCTATTTCTTGTGTAATAATAGGCCACTAAACGTCCGGGAGATAAAGCCTTATCTAGCCCACTCGGAGTTTATCGCCGCCGCCCTGATTTCTTCCCGGAGAGTTTCCTCCCCCAAGGCTAATCGAATGGCCGCCCTATTTTACCGAGGGTCGTTAAGTCGTAAGCAAGTTGTTTATTGTTTCGATTGTATCGAATTGGATCGCAATTCGTCCAGTATTTTCCTGGTTGGTTACCCTCCTCCCTTGTTCTTCTTTAGCCCACACAGGGAAGGTTTTCTTACATGATCCTACAGGAATAACCGACATCCTAGAAACATTGACTATAACTTGCTTAAACGTGTTTTATAACATGAACATAACATAGCAAAATGTTGTTCGATGTTTGATATTTTGTTCAGTATGGTATAACCAGAAGGAGTTAGAAAATCCATCCATGCACCCACAAAAAAACGTCCCCGTTAACGTAAAACTTATAATTTTGTATGAATTAATAAAAGAAAGTTATGAAATGTAAGCCTAGTTATTCTTTATTGCAATTTATTGGTCTCTTTATTTAATTATACCAATATTTACGAACTTATACAGCAAGAAATCATTATTTATATGTACAATACAGTACAGTTTGCGTTCAATAAGTTTGCCTTAAATTATGCTTTAAACACAGTAACGGGTATATTAACCCTCATAAGTAGATTTAAAATGTGTCCAGGGGGAGAAAGATATTACGCCATTAAATGGCAGAACTGATGTGGGGAGTGGGCTTTGGGCTTAGCGGTCATTCAGCTGCTGATTAAAGATGAAGTAAGTAGCATTGAGCTGAAAGGGCATAATATTATATTTTATTTTTTATTAAAAAAACACAGTTTTGTTTATATAACATCGCATCGTTCGGATTTATTTTGCTCATAAGAAACTCCAGAGCAATGTTTGCGTTAGACTTCTTCTTGCAAAGAAGATACATTTTATATTTACACATCCTCCGTCAATGTTACCGGTTTTCTTACGAAGCGTAAGATGGATTAGAAAGATAGGCAGGAATGAGGAAGATGAGAATTATTATTTTATATGTTTGAATCGGCACGCATAAAATCCTTGCCGTTTTTATACATTTTATCATCGACTTCCGTGTGTGTATATTTCTAAAGTTATTGCCTTTAAATCAATGTCAAATAGAGTAAGCATTCGTGAATAAAGTGATAAATACGTCCTGGATGTATTATGTGATCACTAAAATATTCAGTCGGAAAAAAGATTTCTCTCCTCTGTCGGATATAAGTTGCGAGCGAACTACCTGAGTGGAAACGGATGCAGATAAACCAACCGTAATATCAAAGTGAAAAGAAGAAATCTCCCCATTTTTCACACGGGAACAATATTTAAAATGGATTCTAAACCGCTCGTTCCCTTGGATTTCTACCAAAGTGAAAGCCCGAGAAAGAAAGAAAGGCGTAAGGTAACTGTAGCTCTGCTAACGGGTTTTCGATTAAACCGGAAGTCAGTTCTTCCAACTGTGTTATCATCTCTTAAGGCGGGCGCGCGCCCATACATCAGTCACTGACGCATTATCAGCTTCTCTCTCTCTCTCTCTCTTCTTCTCTTCAGTCTATCCTACCGGACTAAGACTCACACGATGTGATAACTAAAGGTGTTTGCCAACATCTTGGGTTAAATGTACTGAGTTAAACTAGCATTTTAATTTGAAGATTATCATTGAATTTTCAAGTTTTCATTTTGTAGCATCTATTTTACTTCCCAAAACCCAAGATCTGGGTGATTTCTTGCACTTCTCATGGGAAACTTTGTATATAGAAACATTTTAGTTCAATACAACCACTTAAAACGTCACAATAATCTCAACAGGTATGCGAAAACATTATTTTTACTAGAGTTAATATTTATTTTTTTCTAAAAATGTGTTCACCGATTTATTATCCAAAACTTAAAATGCTAAATAAACGTACCTTTAGTTACACTATTAGTTCTACTGTATGTAAATTTTTAACCTCTATATGCATAATTCAGATAAATTATCTCTTTGTTGGTCATTGCGTTTTTAGTATATGCGTTTTTAGTATTATTTTCTCAGATTTAAATTAATTTTTAAGTAGAACATTACTACTAGACGTAACTATAATAGTACTGATACTGACAGCTGCAGTAGCCATTTTTAATGTCTTTTGTGGATCTCTCGATAATAGTATAAATACTGTAGCTCTTGCTGATTTTTTATTGAGTGCTGTTAAAACGGTTAAAACAAAACCACAGTGTAATGAGAGATAGAATTTGTACAGGAATCCAAACCCATATTGTTAACCTGTTATAGGGTGAAATGTGCAATGCATTCCCCTCTTCAGGTGGCTAACTAGTATATTGCGGATACGACATTGTGAAGGATGTCCGAGGGCTGTTTAAGAGGACTCAATCCCTTGCATTCGCATTATCGACTGAGGAAACCTTTAGTCAGTATTGTCGGTCACGACGGGATTCGAACCCAGGACCTCCCAAATCAGTCTTGCACTCTACGCTCGAGCCAACACGGGAATGTTTCTCGAATAATTAAATCTTGAAATATACCTAGCCAATCAGATTCAAGGAAGACCACGAGAATATCTCTAGGAGTCGGGAGTGACTCTTTCTAAGAACGAAACGTGACAAATTTGATTCCGTCGCCTGCTCTTCCTTGTGGGGCGTCTGTCCAATCACAGGCTGAGCTCTGAGCGCAGCGGAAATGTTGTTTGCTCGTGTGATGTGTATCAGCAGACGACTGCGTGGAAACTACTTGGCTGTGCACACAAGGCACGGAATATCTCTACGACGTTACATTACTGAGATGTAGTTTGTACTTATCATCTTTAACTAGCTATTTATTGTAAGGAATACGTTAATAACAAGGAAAACGCTAAAGTCCCGCCGCGTTGATGGATGAGCTTTTTTTAAGTTTTTAGTTTGCGTGGGATATCTTTACTTTAACAAGTGTTTTGCTTTGCTGCCTATGCATTGTAAGTGATTGTTGTCAAGTTTCTATTGTTACTTGTCAAATGTTATTATTTACCGTAAAAAAACTTATATTAAAAGCTTTATTTCTACGGATTCTGGCTAACTTTTTCAACTTTTTCTTTTAAAAGGTACTACATCACCATAACCTTAATGTCCATGTATAATATGAACGTTGTAGCCCCACCCGTTTGGTCATAATCGGCCCAAATGGCACGAAAATATCGCACTAAACCGTAAAAAACTTATATTAAAAGCTTTATTTCTATGGATTCTGGCTAATTTTTCCAACTTTTTCTTTCAAAAGGTACTACATTACCATAACTTTAATGTCCATGTATAATATGAACGTTGTAGCCCCACCCGTTTGGTCAGAATTGGCCCAAATGACACGAAAATATCGCACTAAAAATCGAAAAAAATCGTAAAAGTACGATATTCATGAGAAATATTTCTTCGATTGTACCCAAAAACAATACACCTCTAAGTTTAATGATTTCGAAGTTCCCTTCAAATTTTCATCAATATCGCTTATGCCGTTTGCCCGGTAGCGTGCGAACAAACAGAAAAAAAGAACAAAAACAAAAACAAAACAAAAAAACATTAAAGCTAAATGTTTGAGGGGTCACTGAAATTGAAGTCTTCGCTTCGCTCATCCAATTACACATTTCTTATTTTACACAATGACATGTTTTATTTCATGAAGTAACTAGTAAGTGTTCTTTGGTCATTTCATTGCTCTTTATCAATATTTTATTGTGATATAGCTATTTTTATTCAAAAGTCTTTTCCAAACTGAAGGTAACATTTTTCCTTTGTTCAACCCCCAGTTTGAAAAAGACTTTTGTAAAAAAGTCGAAATATCACAATTAAAATATATTAATAAAGAGCAGTCCAAAAAATTTCCAAAAATGACAATTTGAAATTACTTGTTATTTATGAATGTATATAAAATAAGTTTGATATGTGTTTCATAGTTAATTTTGTATTTCTAACTACCTGAACACACACTGCTCTTCACGAGATTCTCGTCTAACTAAGGATGTCGCTCACTCAATACCTGCCATTATTAACCTGTATCAAAGTATTTCAGAGATTAAATGAGCCAACAATGCACCCTGATGATTGAAGAGTGTCCCGCGAGATGTTTAATGAAAGTTGAATGGTGTTTGGTGTCAAACCGTTCACTTTGACCGTTCTGTGCTCAAAGGGATAAGCCACAATTAAATTACTTACTTCTAAATGCCTTGTTCCCAGCCTCAACTAACGATATCAACACCTTGTGACTGACGACAACATGAAACACAACGCGAAACATTTATAACGAATTTAAGACGGTTGGATGAGCTCGAGAAACTTTTCAAAATTTTCATTTAAAAATCGCTTTTTCGTCAGATCCAACTAATTTACTTTGTGGACCACTTTTGGCCTTCCAATTTTCACTCTAAACTTATGAAATTTTGTAAGGTTGTAAACAAGAGGTCATGCGTGTGCGTGTGCGTCGAGTTACACGACTGATCTGAACTCATTCATATTAGTGATGTTGAACAATAAAGTTTCAGTTTTGGTGGAGGTGCCGGGTCTCTCTTCTGTATTCACAACCTTTATTATTACTATTCAGAAAAACAACATACCTATCTACTTAAATATCGCATGCATGTCGTACCATGCGTGTGCGTGTGCGTGTGCGTGTGCGTGTGCGTGTGCGTGTGCGTGTGCGTGTGCTTCCTCGCAAGGCTAGTACCGCCACAAGAAATATGGGCTCCTAGCAAGTGTGGCCATTGTGAGCGCGTGGAGTATCTTCTTTCCAATCTATTTGGAATAGATTGGATGCGTTTGACGTAACATGGCTAAGTCGATGCGAGCGACGTACGCCCGATTGGGAATCCATGTAACCAACTCACTAAACTTAAATACATCACAGTTTACGATTGAACGCTTGCAAGTTCAATATAAATAACGCTCTCAATATCTCCTGCTAGACATAAACTTTGTACAAGTACACGAAGCATCGATTTGTTGTACTACACAAAAAAACACCATGCACTTAAAACACCTAAAGCTATTTTTAGATAGCTGTAAAAAACTAAAAAATGGGGTTTCTTTAAAATATTAAAAAAATCTTTCCCTTATAATAAAACAACCACCACTATGATGTTTATAGACAGGGACGTCGGAACGAAAATGCCTGAGATAAATGTAGTTTCGGATAGTTTTTTTTTAATTTCGCTTGAAATTTACAATAACCGTTATGTTTTTAAATAAAAGTTTTCAAAGATAAAAGTTACTTTTTAAAACAACGATATGTAAAGTGTACAAATATAATACTAAGTTTGCTCGTTGCTAACTTGGATTTTATTTACTCATCGCAAGTTTGTACTGCGTTAAAGATATTATTATATATTCTGCCAAGAACACAAGAAAGGTTATCTAGTCACTTCATCTACAAAATACAGTTTCTTTGTTGTTGCTTTTTCTCCTTTGAAGCCGTCTCGTGATATTGTATAACTAAACTAGCAGATTGAGGTTGGCACAGCAGCCATTGCTTTATAAATACGGCCGCAGCTATCTTATGAATTGTCATTATCGTAATGTGATTTTCTGCTTACGTCAAACAAATATTATCAGAAAATAAATAAACTTATAAATATTGTAGACAATCATTTACAACCTTAATTGAAGAAATTGCATGAAAGGAAATTATGAGCATAACTTGTAAGTAACAATAATTATTGTAACTTAAGAAATTTTCGACAAATCACGTCGTCATATTATATACTTGGGAACCTAACGGGACGTTAAACCCTTGCTTTAAACACGAATTTTATACAAGGATAATAAGAAATTCTTAAGTGAAAAGTAACTCTTTGAGAAGCGAATCTTTGAATGCGCGCAGTTGTTCTAAAAGACTTTCCTGCCAACCTTTAATTGCTCCATAGAGTTTCACTCCCGGAACAAAACTCCAGTAATGGCGGCAAATTAAACCCGTTCCGTTCTCAATTCCTTTCATAATTTTCAAGAAAACGAAATGAATTCGAAATATTTCTCTCGACTTCTCGTTTTCATGTGACGAGGTTATCGAGACGATTTGATTGATGTTGTTAATTAACTTAGCTGAATATAAAAAATTTGGCTATGATTAATCTTTTTCTCAGTTCTTTGTCTAATTGGCTTAAATCGAAATACGATTTTAAAAAATTGTTTCCTAGAGACTTATTCTTCTAGTTCAACGCTAAAATGCTCAGACTCTTTCCCTCCAGTAACATTCATGGGATATGTTATTTTTCTTGTACTTAATTTTAAAACCTTCTATCCATTGTCGAAAATACCTACAATAAACTCAATTTTAGCCAATCAGATAGAGAACTTTGCTTTAAAAAACATGTAATTGTGAAGGGATGTCGTAAGAGGACTAATTCGCATTAACGACTGAGAAAAACCACGAAAAAAACCTTCAGTCAGGATTGCCGCTCTTGACGGGATTTTAATACGGGACCTCCCGAATCAAAGTCAAGCGCTTAGAGCTCGAGCCAACACTGACGGTTTAGGTCCAATATTCATCTTCATATGCACAACTGATGCTTTCTCGACACAACAGTAAAGATACCACATTAATTAAAAGTTGTCCGAATATAAACACATACAATCAATTTTTATTATGTGCTTTACTATAACGCGAATTTCAACTGACTGTGAATCGCAAACGCTTGTATAACATCTTTACTACAAGGAAAACATCTTGCTTGCTTAAATTTATCTCCCTCCCCGCTCCCCTCTCCTCCCCCCCCCACCCCCGTTGTCTAGACTACCGATACCATGTTAACAACAACAGTAACCTAACGTTGTCTCGTAGCCTATCTTTACGATGCAGTGACAACAAAACCAATATCAGATATGTGACTCCCTCCCAATCAGACGTCTGATGCCGGTTACAATCACGAGCCAATCACGTCGAGTTCTATTTTCTTGACACGAATCTGTTTGAATATAGAATATTCTATATGTCTGAGATGGAATATATTAGTGACACGGAATGTGCTACGGAGCGGTACACAACCGTACGAGCACAAAGTTCTGAGTTATGAAGTTTTTCTCGTTTTAAAAAATCTATTTATACGAATCGCATTTAATATCGTGCAGTTTTTCTATGAAACTTATTGCGAAACAAATTATTGCAATATGCATTCGATATTTCTTCTTGAGTATGAGGCCACTCCATCCTCCTCCACAACAACCACAACAACCACTTATAAGGAGGAAAAGTTGTCAAATAACAGGTTCCCTAGAAAGAATTATTATTTTATTTCACATTTTAAACTGTTGCGGCCCGTTAATATTAAATCAAATGTATAAAATATTCGGGTTATTTCGCCGCGTCGCGAGTAAACATTATAATATGTACCTCTACGTTTCGTTACCTCTGAGCCTCAGTTCTAATGAATATGTTCCCACAGAGGTAACGAAACGTCGAGGAACGTACAATGTTTACTCCCGACGTGGCGAAATAACCCGAAACTCTTACACATATGATTAATATTATTATTTTGTTTAAACTATAGGGCATTATTTAAAATAGGCATAACACGAATATAATAATACAAATGTATTTTTAAGTAAAATATTGAAACCTAAATATTTTTATTTATAAGCACTGATAACTTTACTGTTTTGTGCCCTAAAACACCAATAACTAACTAACTAAACTTAAGAATTTTTTAAGATTTATTCAGTAAATAATAATATTTTTACATCTCTTCGCCAAATCTGTATCAAATAAATATTGAACAGAAAAAGTGGAATATGTTAAAATATTGCAAATTTGTTTAAACAGATCCACGTATAAACAGCATTAGAATTAACGTGAACCCTCTGACTTGAGCGATCACACTCAATAAGGGTTGGCCCCTCATTGAAGTGAACACTTCCCCCCTCCCTCCATTCCTCACTGATACCCTGGTCCATAAATCACGTGCGCTCTTCAAAGAAGACAACCCCCCTCCCCTCTACCCGATACATCGGTTCCTCCTAAGACTTTCATCTCATCACTCCGGGCAGCGTCCAGTTCACTTTCACTCCCGCCAACAACTTTCACTTCCTTTCAATCTAGCGACTCCGACTCTTCGTCATCATTATCTAGATGTATTGATAACAGCCTTTAGACTTTCATCTTTATATGCTTTGTAAGGATAGTCAGTTATATCTCCGTTCCGTCAATTAGTGTGTTTGTAAATGTCAGTTGAGATAATATATACTCCAAAATTGTTTGTTATGAGGAAAATGTCGACTACCACCAAAAGTAAAAGCACGCAAAATTACCTGGTTAAAATATCTAACAAAGCGCTACACAATATCGAAAAAGTAATAAATATTTCCTGAGTAATTTTGTAATCACTGATTAAAATCGTATGATCAGTATGAATTTTAGTTGTGGAATTAATTTATTAAATGTATTATGTTATTAAAAACAGTACTGTTTTTAACATTTAAAAAATTCATGTAGGATTATATGTATCTAAAGAAACTATATAGGAGCGTTGCGTTTTGTAAGACATTACTAAAAATGGATATTTAGCGTGGTTAAAATTATGTCGTTGTCGATTCTGCTTTAAATCGTTAAAAAATTAAATAAAGTGTAGTTTTCACAACTTCTTGATAAACAAAATGCTCGCATCTTGCAATCCAAAGCCAATGGTGTGATTTTATTTATTAATTTAATTTAATTTTTAACTATCCTATTTAGTTGTAAAAACTGAAAAACAAAGATGGCAGAAGCAGCTCAGAACGCGATGTCTTGGTTGAGCAAAGTCAATCAAAACGGCCGGAAATAATACAGCATTGCGGCCATTTTGTGAACAACGGGCACACACGCGAATTAGAACTGATTGCGTCACCAGTCACTGCTCCCATACATAATAATATCATAGTTTTAGATGGTTGATGTTACAAAAAGAAAAAAAGTATAATCATATTATTATTTGATTGACATGATGCAGATTCTATAGCGAAACTTGATAGTTTCAATTTGCCGTTGGTTCTAGACTTGATAAACTGTATATTCGAGCGTCAGTAGCAGATATAGTTTCACTGTGCTCTGTGGCAGGTGCATGTCGACATGCGAACTCTGCGAGTGCAGTGTAGTGTATTGTATAGACTCATGAGACTAACGCTAAATGCTACACCATTTGCCTTTGAAGCAGAGATGAATTTAGTTCAGCAACTAATCCAAACTTCAGGAACTATTGCTATTATATGACTAATCTTTGCTTTTATATGTACACTCTGTTTCAATATGTTTTCTAAACAAATCAAAATAAATACAACTCAGGGGAAACTGCCTCAATAATTAAGAGATGCTTCTTAGGACACACACACGCCAAAACGTATTGGCAACATCTCAAGTAAATGTCGTAATTGGTTCGTATGCTGAAGTTTGGAATATAGTATTATAATATGTCAATGAAGCTTAGAAAAAGTAATGTAATAAAATCTAGTGGTTTCCCCAGTAAAAACGCTAAACCCGTGCTATAATTATTTATAATAGCTCTTGGACATTTCTCATTGGATGAGCGTAGCGAGCAAAGCGAAGATTCCATTTCACTACACTGGAGAAAAAAATCCGGAATGTTTTTTTTTTCTTTTTTTCTGTATTATTGTGTGTTTGTCAGCACGATTCCGGCTAAACCGATACTCCAATTGCAATGAAATTTTCTGGAGACCTTCGAAATCTCTAAACTTAGAACTGCCACGTTTTTGAGCGCAATCGAAAAATTATTTCTCATTAAAATCGCAATTTTACGATTTTTTTCGATTTTTTAAAAATTTCTTCGACTTATAACACCTACATGCTTTATCCGATTTTAATGAGTTTTTCACAGTACCTTAATTTTATGAATTCATATATTCGTGTGAAATTTGAGCGCAATCAAATAATTATTTCTTATGAAATCGCAATTTACGATTTTGTTCTTTTTTTTAAAATAACGATTAATTAAAAAAATTTAAAATTAAAGTTTATTTTTTATTTAATATAAATTAATTTAAAAAAATCTTCAACTTAGTATGATTTTTTCACAGAACAACAGAAATCCGCATAACACATGGCAGTTCAATGCACCAATTACGCTCATCCAACAACGCGGCGGGACTTAAGCGTTTTCCTAGTAATATATATAGGCCTACCACTCAACCCGGAGGTGGATTGGTTATCTGTGAACAGATTTAAAATGAAACTTTATAACTAAACACAAATAAGTTGCTCGGCTTAAAGTCCCCCACTGAAAATCAGTTATATGACTGAGTGGGTAGACTCTCAATACGAATTTATTTATTTAGTTAGTTACATTACGAAGGTATAAACAACATTTCCAAACCACAAATTCACGTCCACAATATAAAAGATGCCGGTGTCTTGGAATTGTTGCGCATGCCGTATTAAAATCCCGTCTCCGGAATCAAGAAATACGAAGGTTTCCATGTCACGTGATTCATAATATGCCAGCACGTGGCAGGATCTTACCCCCCCCTCCCCAGCTAATCTTCAGCGTGGGCTTCACACGTAAACAACCCGGCCCACGCCGTTTAATATGACGCGTCCTTATCGATCACAACGACGATATTGCAAATGTTTTCGGGGGTGTGTTTTCTTTGGCCCCTCTTAGTTGATATAAACGAGATGTCATAAGTAATACTTAATTTGTGACATGCGATACGCTATATTGATGATTCATTATACGTAATACGTGATCAATATTACGTAAAACGTAAAAAATGTCACGTGACGTGTGATACGTGATTGGTATCAATCTGCTACGTAACAGTCAGGTTGCGTAAGAACTTAAAGCTGCACTAAGAGTATTAGACGCTCTGCTTTATAGACAGCTAGGTTCGATTACGTAAAAATTCGTGCGGGGTTGCTGGAAAATATCGATGAATAACATTTTAAAAAATACAAAATGTTGTTATAAATATTGGGTCTGGCCTGACCGTTCAATGAGTCCCTATATTAAAATTATTGGGAGGCGCGTATCAAACGCAAAGTTAATCTCCATAATAATTAGTCTAGCGTTTGACACAAGGTACATCCATCGTTATCCAGGTTGTACCGTCCAGACTCATTACGTCTAGTTCGATCATAATCCTTTGCAGGGACGGTTTTATACTAACATTTGTAATTAATTGTTATTTATTTATAGTTAAAACTAGTTTGGTTGTCTTTTTTAATAAATTATAGAAGTGTCAATACCAGCACGTAAATAAGCGTTTGAGTATCATTTAAATAAAATGTCACATTTGGTGGAGGCGCCGGGTCTAGAAGTAATAATCGCATTTTAATGTCATTCGACCCGGCACCTCCACCAAATCTGATATATATTATTCAAATTGCTTCAGAACAACCTTTTCCTATAAAGGATATACTACATTTATTATAATAACTACCTGGTGCATTTTATTATTTATTATTTCGTTGTCATATTGGAACTCGTGTCTTACTGGTGCAATTTAACATACATTGCACATACATTAACAACCTTACGTAATAAACAATACTACTATACAATATTTAAAAAATAACATAATAACATAAAGATGACTCTAAAAATAATACTAACATGAATGTTTGTGTATTGTGTTGTGCGTGTGTTTGAGTGTATGATTGTGTGATTGAGTGAGTTAAGTGTAAATATAAATTATATGTGCATGCGTGAGTTACTGATGAGTGGATGACATAAGTGAAGCTCATTTTTAGTTATTTATTTTACTTGATTTCGCAAGCGATAAATATTTTTTTATTCTGAAAATTAAATTTTCCTATATTAAATGGCATAATATCGTCATCAGGTGAGATTTACCCTTAGGTTAAAGCAAGTACATGTTTACTGTTGATTACGATAACATGTATTTAAGCCCTGACTAGGAAACTGAAGCGTTGCCTGGAAGTACAAACTCCGTAGCCAGTGCCCGGTTAGGTCAAACCAGCGACTTTCTACGATATTTCACAAACAAAACTTGCAAGTACCAAGGAACTTTAATTAAGAACTTTTCGATTTACGTCAGGTAAGCATCTTATGTCGCCAACTACGGAGCGCGCTAGAGAAACAGTGGTTGTAACTGTAAAGTAATGCAGCTGATGTCTTAGGGAAACTTCAGAGACATATAGCCGAGTACTGTGTGTAATGTTGCTGTGGTCTAGGACAGTGTGACCTTTGTGTTGAGATGGTGAAACATAAGGAGATCCACTTTTAAAGTCCACGATTTTCTTTTATCTTTTTATAAAACGCTGTTTTTAAATAGGGCATTTATTGTCCGAGTATATAGCCTGGTCAACAGTTCACACGTCTAAAATACATGCGATATCTTATGTGGGATAAATGTTATTCCATATACACAAAAGTATGTATAAATGTATCGAATCAATGTAAAGAATCTGTTGTAACTAATGAATTTCGTAATTTATGAAAATGTATTAATTAAACTCGACTGTAAAATTATTTTACATGGTGAACAATTTTAGATAGGTCAGTTTAAATCATGATGTTTTTAGGACTATACACTACTCAAAATAAAAAGATACAATATTTAAAGGTATCAACTTTACATTATGACAGTTGATGTTAACAAAACAGAATGGTTTAATAACAACAACTGCATACAAAACAAATACACAATACAAAGATATAATAATTTGGTATGTAGTTGTTAAACATAAAGATTTAATTCCAAAAAAACAAGAAAAGAAGAACATTCTTATGATCAATTTCAAATTCCAGAAAATCAAAACTATACAAAAAAATCGGGCCTTTTAAAACAACAACATAACATATGTCCACACTAAACAACAACAATAAAATACACCACAATCCATCCAAAGAATCATTTTAATAAATAAATAGTAGGTTGTATGTTGTTGATTATTACGTAAAAAAGGAACATTTAATTTTAAAATTCACAACAAAATACACAAGAAAAAGGACACCTTATGGCTTATTAGATACAAAAAAACTTACCAAATTCAGAAAATCAATCTGGAGACGCCTTATCTCATTATTGCTAATAGACATCAATGCAGCCTCTTTAAGTTTTCGTTTATGTGGATTGGCTTCATGAAGGATATGGATGAGTTGTTCCAATCCACAAATGGTGATTTTCATAAACATGCTCTGCTTATCTAGAGGAACATACTTTATGCTGCGTAACGTTGTTTTATGTCTCCTTCAACCTAACCTCAAGAGGTCTCTTGGCCTCTCCAATGTATGCGGCACCACATTGGCAAGGTATTGAGTACACAGCATTCTTGGACAATTGGGATTCGTTCTTGGGTTTAGTTACTGTTAATATACTTCTCAAGTAGTAATAGTAACTGTCATTAAAAACCTGATGAATGAGGTTGATTAACCTTTGAGATATTTGTTATCTTTGTTTTATTTTGAGTAGTGTATAGTCCTAAAAAAAATTGTGAAATTATTTTTGGCTAAAACTTTGAAACTGTTTTCCAATGTACAGGTGCCCAGGCCTTTAATTACACAGATCCATCAATAACAACAAACTCACAATATTTTTATCAGGGAACTGAAACGGTGGGTATAATACAGAAGTAGGATCGTCTTGAAAACAAAATTTTTGTTTTTTCTTTCATGTTTTTCTGTTTTACTTTTACTTTTTTCGGTTATTTTTCTTGTTTTTGCCTTTTTTATCTTTCTTAATTCTGTTTCGTTCATTTCAATTTAGCTAATTAACTTTCAATTATTCCATTTCACATTTTTAATATAGGCCCTTTATTTTAAACGTTATTATAAACATTGGCCTGTTAATTGTATTTAATAGGAAAATAACTCTATAATTTTAATTTACTTTGTGCTCAGAAAGAAGGGACCCGGCACCTCCACCAAAAACCATTTATTTTATTTTTTATTAACACAACACGATAAACTTTTTTGTTTACAATTGCGTTATTAAAGATATTTAGTTCGATGTTAAATTTTGTTAAAAGTCACTATCATTTTCAGACGAAATAATATTCCTCAACATAATGTACGTATTTTACCAGCGGTTTCTTTTTGTTATTTTAAAGTGTTAAACGTTTGATTATAATATTTGATGTTATTACGAAATAGAATCATTCTTATCCCGCTAAATTTATTCCTATAATTCCCCTCACTTCGCTTCTGAGTAAGATTCAACAACATCCGAAGCGAATCCGTACAGTCTTGTTTATGTATTTCAAAATCAATCTTGTAAATTGAACTCGACGTGTTAAATAATTACATAAGTCAGACTTCGTCTTATTGACCTAGATCTCGAGTTGTGTTTATGGCAAGTTACGTTTAATGTTTGCTCGCACTAGACGGAGCCAAGCAGAGAGGAGTGACACTGATTGCTCCAGACTCGCTCCGTGTTAATATTACATCAGACGCCCACACTACTTGTCTGGGTCCGGTGTAAGACACATTTAGGTTATGTAAGTACAGCTTATAAAGGCGACTTTAAGATCGACGCCATATAAGCTTGTTTATCCCATAGGGATGCACTATATAGGGTACACATCACTTTACCGGTATGACCATCTTTATTTTTATTCGATGCAAATATTCCCGCTATAGAGTTCTATATAATGTAATATGTAAAAGTTTACAAAACTATATAATAAAGGATAACTACTAACTTGGTCATTATGGTTCAAAGTAATTGTAAAGAGAATATCCGAGGGATGGTTACGATATGAACGTTAGAATTCACCTTAACCCTTTCGTTCAACCGTAGCCATATAGAAACAGATTTATTTTATGGGTTAATTTTTGTTTTTTGCAGTTTGAACCCATTTTTTCCAATTCAATGACGAAAAGTGCCATTCTAAAGAAAATCAAAATACAGATATGCTAGAAAAGCTAGAAAGGGAAAATTTTTGGTCAGTCCCAGAAAAGTAATAAATTTCCAGTTCTGCTGTTATTTGAGATACAAAAAATATAAAATATGCAGAGTAAAAATCAGAAACAAATCAAGTTTTGGAAATGCACTTCAAATTTTAAATTTAACCGAAAACAAAGATTTAATTCAAAATACCAAATTTCACAAAATTGTTTAAAATTATGATAAAAAATAAAAATAAAAAATAAACTTGTGAGCAATTTGGAATTTTAATTTTTTTTTACAATTACTTACATCAGACCAATTTAGACGAAATAAAACCTAATAAAACGTTGAGACATGATTGCCGGTGGCTGGGTTCAAATCGTGACCTTCAGAATCAGAGTTACACGCATAACGCAAGAGCGGTGACCGTCTTGTGTGACTCACTAGGTTTTTAAGATAGTTGGAAAGTGCATAAAGAATGCTCACAGACTATTACTACAACTTTATCCCAGCATTGACTGAGAACAACCTTGGATAAAATAAGTCAGGATTGCCGGTCCTGGTATCGAACAGACAACCTCTCAGTCGAAGTCCCGTCTTCAATGTAGTACTTGCTGTCTCATTATTAGGCATTCTAGACTCGTACCAGGTGTTGTCTACCGTATAATAGTCTGACCTAGTCTGTCTTCCTACACGGCGTGAAGACATGACTTGACTGTTCAACATCCCTCATGCGATACATAACATAACATAATTATTCAATTCATTTTGAAATATAACAGAACCGTAAAGACAACTCGTAGGCTAAATAATGGAAAATTATCCTGCGAAACGGTGAATACTGAACGTTCCTGTACAAGTGACAGATAACTAGGAAAACGTGAAGTCCCCGCCGGTTGATGGATGAGCTTTTTTTTAAGTATTTAGTTTGCGTGGGATATCTTTACTTTTTTAAGTGTTTTGCTTTGCTGCCTATGATTGTGGGTGATTGTTGTCAAGTTTCTATTGTTACTTGTCAAATGTTATTATTTACTGTAAAAAATTATATAAAAGCTTTATTTCTATGGATTCTGGCTAACTTTTGCAACTTTTTTTTCGAAAGGTACTACATCACCGTAAAATATCGCACTAAACCGTAAAAAACTTATATTAAAAAGCTTTTTTCTATGGATTCTGGCTAATTTTCCAATTTTTTCTTTCAAAAGGTATTACTGACCATAACCTTATTGTCCATGTATAATATGAACGTTGTAGCCCCACCCGTTGGTCAGAATCGGCCCAAATGACACGAAAATATCGCACTAAAAATCGAAAAAAAATGGGTAAAAGTTCCCGATTTCTACAAGAAATATTTTTTCAAATGTCTCTAAAAACATATCATATATGATTTAAGTGATTTAAACGTTCCTATAAAGTGTTATCAATATCGAGTAGCCGTTTGCCAAATATCACGAACATATCGCACTAAAAATCGAAAAAAATAGTAAAAGTACGATATTCATGGAGAAATATTTCTTCGATTGTGCCCAAAAACAATACACTTCTAAGTTTAGAGATTTCGAAGGTCCCCTACAATTTTTATCAGATCGCTTATGCCGTTTCCCGGAATCCTGCTACAAACAGACAAAAATACAAAAAAAAAAAAAAACATTGGAGCGAAATTTTTGGGGGTGTCAGTGAAATTGAAGTCTTCGCTTCGCTCATCCAAAAATATTAATAGGCCACATCAATGCAAGATAAAAATGATATTAGCGCCCGTCTGAAACATTCTATCAGCAGTATTAACCGATCATTCTCTCTATCAACCATCCTAATCCGAAAAAAACATCCATCTTCTCTTTTACTCGCGCGTCTAGGGCAATGATTCGTATGACCATCGCACTTGCAAAGAGTTCTTTTATTTCCGTCCAAAGCAGTCAAGAGAAAGAGATAAACACAGAGGTAAAGTAAATGCCAGGACGTTGGCTGGTCTGAATAGATATTGATAATCTATGACTGGCTTTTGTAAGAGAAATCCGCAATTATGCAATAAATGTTCCTGGTGGCAAGAATTGGTATGTGACAAAGGATACATTTTCTATCTGTGATATAATATATTGCGAACGTTGGGCGAGTCCTGAATCCCCCCCCCCCCCCTCCACCACCCCCCCACAGACATCGCGGTCGCGTCACCTGCCGCGCCACCTGCCGTCAACAAAGAAAGTCTGAGACTTCTCTCGAAGCGACCTCGTTGTGGTAAAGATACTCGAAGTGAAGTTAGCACCGACCGAACCAGACAAATCCGGTCCCGGAGGACCAAAACCACAAAGCCACCTGATTGGCTGTTTGTCTCCCGTCATGCAACGCGCCAACTTTCTATTTTATTACCCACCCCGTCTGTTTGGCGCGAGATTCGCCCTCGGGCGGACGAAACCAACACTCACCGCCGACTCCAGCCGCGACTTGACACTTACATTATTTTTTTGACAGACTCTTCCGATGATTTTGCATGATTTGTATGAAATGCGGTTCTGGTTTCGGGACGTGTCCTTTTCAACGTCAGGAACGATTTCTTTCAAGGGAACGGTGAAACATTTT
Source organism: Sweltsa coloradensis (assembly GCA_024449915.1). NCBI lineage: Eukaryota > Metazoa > Arthropoda > Insecta > Plecoptera > Chloroperlidae > Sweltsa > Sweltsa coloradensis. The sequence goes on along the minus strand of JAMZAV010000471.1, from coordinate 614,078 downwards.
TCATAAAATTTCAATGGAGTTGATACGTTTATAGAGTTTCGGAAAACGGACGTTTTATCTGCACGTCATATCCATGTCTAGGTTTACACATACTCCAACTCCAAAACCACTAACTTCCCAAAAACTCACTCTAAACAAATTTTGTCAATAAAAATTATATTAATTTTGCATGATTAAGCCAAAAACCTTTTTAAGGAGAGAAATGTTTCCCGCCAACTTTAAACAATTATCATAACATAAGTTTCTATACCGCGTGAGCGAGGCTTGGTGTTTGTAAGCTCTTGATTGAAACATTACCTACGTAAATCCATGTTTTATGGAATCGCAGACCGAGCTCCGGTAATGGAATAGTTTGTTGTTTTGTTTGTAGCGACAGCTATTTATTCTGCCAACTCGGCGGAAAATGTTCGCGTGATTTAACTGAGTGTTGAACAAGAACCAATCAGCGAAACTGAACATTTAACAAGATTTACCCAGTTGTTATGCTGTAGTGGCGGTTTGTATTACACTGTGCAGTGTACACACGGCGAGCAGAGAGAGAGAGAGAGAGGGAGAGAGAGAGAATACACGTTAAGCCCTAGGTCGGAGACTTAAAACTTGCACAACCGCGGTGCGAATTTTCCGAGTTCATTTTTACATTCAGAGCAGAATGTCTGATAATCGATTGCTTTAAGAGTTTCGTTTTTTTTTTTCTTTTTCACTAATAATTATTAAATACACATCCACTGTTATTATTAAGGCTATTCGACCGCGTTTTTCTTTTTTCCAAAATATGCTACCAAGTCAAAATATATTGGAAGGCTCTGAAACCTGGCTATTTAAGAAAATCAAAAATATTTTTTTCAAATATTTCTGATCGGGTACACGGCCATATAGCCACCTCAAAATAATTTTCAACTTCAATTTGCCAAGGCACATCATTCAACATAGGGTGTTGTGTTTTTGTGACATAATTTTCAACTGTTTTTCTATGGACTGACTAAGACAAAACAGATTTATTTTAACAATTGTCTTAGCTGCAAAATTTTTCGTTTGGCGGTATTTTTTACCGATTTGTACCGCCAAACGAAAATTTAAAAATAATCTTTTTTCTCTCGGTCAGTCCATAGAAAAACAGTTGAAAATTAATGTCACAAAAACACAACACCCTACGTTGAATGATGTACCTTGGCAAATTGAAGTTTGAAATTATTTTGAGATGGCTATATTGGCCGTGTACCGGATCAGAAAAATTTGAAAAATATATTTTTGATTTTCTAAAATAGCCAGGTTTGAAAGCCATTAACTATGTTTTGACTTGGTAGAATATTTTGGAAAATATAAAAACGCGGTCGAATAGTCTTAAACAGTTTGCACATAACATCAAACAAAGTTCAACCTTTGGCATAATAAAATATAATATGTAGTTTCATTTGTAACACTATTGTATAGGATTCACTGAAGCCAGTTTTTGCTGTGATGGTTTTCCATAACTATGCTAAAAAATATCGGCCACCAAGAACAATACTGTTCTATTTATTTGGTATAAAAATACGGTCAAGCTTAAAGAACCATTTTAATTAAGTAATTATGGCAGAAATGCGTATGAATTAAGGTTGTAGTGTAGGAGGATATTAGCGGGGATAATGTCAAATGAGTTGCCTAATAAAATAAGAAAAGTAAGGCGACGATATTCCTGACTACTCATCGTATTTTATTAAATTTAGGTGTGGAAGCTTAAATATTGTTAGAATTATTGGTTAATATTGTACAAGAACATGTTGTTCCTCGCAATTAAACTATGCGTTAAAACAGGACAAATTATTAACTATTATTATTAGATTAATGAGCATAATTATGAAATAGGTTTGGGTACATCAAACACCATTAATAAAGCCATCACAACAATTAATTTCTATTACATAGGCCATGATTCAATTGGTTTATCATGAGCTTGCAACAGTGTCTTAAACACCATAAACCACACAAGTTTCTAAAGTCCCTGCAGCTAAATTTATAGTTGTTTTAGGGGGGGGAGGGGGGTGACAGAGCCTCGCATATCACAACACCAACTAGGCCCAGATAACGCAGGCGACGTAGTTCAGAGATTCAAGTCGTACGCCTGAATTGTTGATAAAATCCAAACTTATACTTGCCAAGAAGTTTGTACTTTCAGTCGTGACGTCATTGTTGGGAAGTTGGTTTGTTAGGCCCAGAGCGGAAGTTGCGGAGGACAAAGACGAGAGGTGGCGTTTCTTCTCGGAGAATACGAGAGGTGTCGTTTATTCTCGGAGAATACGAGAGAGAAATTGTTTCGACGTGTTCAATACCTGGGAAACTATTGCCTTGCTGTTACTCACTCGAGGAGGTGTGAAGTCTGTACCTTGATGGAGCTATTAAGAATAGGGTGACCAGACGTCCTGGTTTCCACAGGACAGTTCTGGTTTTCAGGCACCTGTCCAGTAGTCCTGAGAGATACCCTCTCCCCCCGCCCGGAACGTCTCAATGTCCCGGTTTAGCATTCCAGAATATTTTTATCAATTTTATAGTTATAATTCCCATTTTTCTCCAAATACCATTTTCTTTCTTTGTTTTATGTAATTAATTCGATCAATTTTGAACATCGTTGCTCCTGTTTATCGTGATTAAAGTGATTGATTGTTAAAATTTATTTAAGTTCTAGATAAAATAGGTAAGCTCAGGTGGGTACTCATGAAAATTTTTAGAAGAGATATCCATTATGAAGATGAAAAACATCAAGAAGCGACCCTTGACTCAATTGACGGAGAAAATAATACGCGAATACTTTTCAATGTGGTCGTGCAACCTAACTCAGGACCAAACTATGACTTGCTCCGTAAAGGCTATGTACTTAGATCTTGTTCTGATAATAGTAAGACCTATGTTCAAACACGATCAACGAATATGGCAAAGAAACTATGTTTATACTCCAGCCTACGTAGAGCTCTGGGTTGAATCCTTAGTTCATAGTTTGGTTAAATTGATTGGAACCATGAAAATAATTTAAAATGTTTTATCTGGAATAATGAAGGTTTTAGATTTTATTAACAGGTATTGACGTGATCAGCGCACGCCATTTTTAGCCATAATTTTTTTTTCTGTAATTTTCATAATTTCGTTATTTTCTAAAGAGAAATTTTTATTTTTATTGGATGAGCGAAACGAAGACTTCAATTTGACTTTGTGTTTTTTTTGTTTGTTTTTTTACTTACGTTACCCCAAGAAAAATAGCTCGGGTGTTTTGTTTTTGTTGGTTTTTTTGTCTGTTTGTTCGCTCTCTACCGGGCAAACGGCATATTATGCGATCTTGATGAAAATTGGAGGGGACCTTCGAAATCTCTGAACTTAGAGCTGTATTGTTTTTGGGTACCATCGAATAAATATTTCTCATAAATATCGTACTTTTAAGATTTTTTTTCGATTTTTAGTGCGATATTTTCGTAATATTTGGCAAACGGCTACTTCGATATTGATGAAACTTTATAGGAACGTTTAAAATCACTGAAATCATATATGATATGATTTTAGAGACATTTGAAAAAATTTTTTTTAAAAAAGATTTTATTTTTTTCCCTTTTTTCGAATTTTGGTTTTGGGGCGATTGGGACCAAAGGGGGAGTCCGTTTTTTTCGGAATGAAGTTTTGTTATCCTCAAAAAAGAAAAATTGAAAATTTGGAAAAAATTTTTTGAAAAAAAGTTTTAAATATAAGTTTTTGGTTTAAAATGAAAGAAATTAAAAATTAAAAAAAATTTTGGGTTACAAAAAATTTTTGGCAAAATACCAAAAAGCCACCAAACAAGCGCTAAAGGCTTGCGAAGGGCCATTACAATAAATTTTTTTGCTTTCGCAATTTCTATTTTAAGGCCTACGAGTAGGGAAAAATTATTTAAAGGGAGAAAAAAAACCGGGTTTTTTTTTTTTTTTTTTTTTCTTTTTTTTGTTTTTTAAACCATTGGCAAAAAAACCCTTTTTTGGGAAAAAATTTTTGGCCCGAAACCCAAACAAAAACTCCACGTTTTTTCCTCAAAAATTTTCCCAGAAAAACGAATTTCCCTTTTTTTTTTTTTTTAAAAAATTTTTTTCCACTTAAACCACATTTTTTACCATTGTTGTTTTTTACGAAAAATTTTTGATTGTAATTTTTAATTTTGGGAAATAAAATTTTTTTTTTAAAAACCTTTTAAAATTTTTTTTTTTTTAAAACCTAAGCACCCTTGTAATGAGCAAAACCAAATTTTAGGGAAAAAACGTTAAATTTGGGGTTTTAAAATTTTTTCCAAAAAAATTTAGATTTTTTAAAAAAATTTTTTTATAAAAAATTTTTTTTTAAAAATGATTTTTCAAGAATTTTAAAATAATAATTTGTTAATTTGGGGTTTCGAAAATTTTTTTTGAAAATTTTAATTTTTTTTTTCCTTTTTAAAACAAATCGACATTTACAGCTTTTAAACAATTTGTCCATTGCGATTAAGCCTAAAATAAATAAAAATGTGATTTTTATTAATATCAATGGCATTTATTTTGTAGCAGTTAGCGGGATGGGTTGACGTGGCCTGCATGGCCTAGTGGTAACCATTTAGCCTACCGCACGGATGGATGGGTTCGGTACCCGTTAGTTCCAACTTTTTTATATTTTTACACCCACATATTATTTTTGAGGGGTGTTAAATGGGAAATTAAACTTAGGTGATTTTGTTTTATCTTGGAAATTTGTTAATGTTCACGCTAATACGTTTTGAATACGATTCGCATTTTGAATGTTCAATTTAAACTAGTGAAACGCCAAAGTCGTTGTCAACGAGTGAGTGAGCCAAGTGTTGAGTACCCGGGAACATCCCCTTTCCTCCCCTATACCTAAGGCTGGATCTAGCCCAGTAGGGCCCCCATGGGGAATGATACCGAGTACTCAACACATGGCTCACTCACTCGTTTAACAACGACTTTGGCGTTTCCCTAGTTACTTTATGGCAGAAATGCGTATGAATAAAGGTTGTAGTGTAGAGGGATATTAGCGGGGATAATGTCAAATGAGTTGCCTAATAAAATAAGAAAAGTAAGGCGACGATATTCCTGACTACTCATCGTATTTTATTAAATTTAGGTGTGGAAGCTTAAATATTGTTATAATTTAAATTTGAAATGTGTTTAATAATAATATATTTTTAAGAATGATTAGTTTATATTGTACAAGAACATGTTGTTCCTCGCAATTAAACTATGCGTTAAAACAGGAAAAATTATTAACTATTATTATTAGATTAATGAGCATAATTATGAAATAGGTTTGGGTACATCAATCACCATTAATAAAGCCATCACAACAATTAATTTCTATTACATGGGCCAAGATTCAATTGGTTTATCATGAACTTGCAACAGTGTCTTAACCACCATAAACCACACAAGTTTCTAAAGTCCCTGCAGCTAAATTTATAGTTGTGGGGGGGGGGGGGGGGGGGGGGGGGGGTGACAGAGCCTCGCATATCACAACACCAACTAGGCCCAGATAACGCAGGCGACGTAGTTCAGAGATTCAAGTCGTACGCCTGAATTGTTGATAAAATCCAAACTTATACTTGCCAAGAAGTTTGTACTTTCAGTCGTGACGTCATTGTTGGGAAGTTGGTTTGTTAGGCCCAGAGCGGAAGTTGCGGAGGACAAAGACGAGAGTTGGCGTTTCTTCTCGGAGAATACGAGAGGTGTCGTTTATTCTCGGAGAATACGAGGGAGAAATTGTTTCGACGTGTTCAATACCTGAGAAACTATTGCCTTGCTGTTACTCACTCGAGGAGGTGTGAGTTCTGTACATTGGAGCTATTTATTAGAGGTTGAATAGACGTCCTGGTTTTATCAGGACATTCCTTGAGGTCTATTTACTAAGTGACAATAGCCACGCATCTGACTGCAGCTGTACAAGCTTATAAGCTGTGTATTGGCAACCATTACACATTTAACATTTTTAACGCCGTCTGCCAATGTTTGCTTAACGTAATAAACGACTAAATACAGCAAATGTAAGTAATAACTATGTAATTTGAAATGATGAAAATTGAGGTGGCAGTTCTCACTTGCTCTTCTCACTAAAGTTGTCGTTTTTGTTGCTGTCACTGTCACTGTCACTTTTAGCAAAATAGACCCCATGTTTTGAGGCACCTGTCCCGGTGTCCCGAGAAACACCACCCGGGACGTCTCATTGTCGCGGTTTTTCTTTCTAGAACGTTTTTATCAATTTTATAGTGAATATTCCCATTTTTATCCAAATACCATTCTCATTTTTTTAAAGTAAATATGCACGTAAACCGATCAGTGTTAAAACATTATTGCTTCTGTTTATCGTGATTGTAGTGATTGATTGTTAAAATATATTTAAATGCTAGATAAAATGGGAAAGCTAAGGTGGGTGCTAATGACAACTTTCAGAAGAGATATCCCTTCTGAAGATGAAAGACATCAAGAAGCGACCCTTGACTCAATTGACGGAGAAAATAATACGCAAATACTTTTTAATGTGGAAAGTTCCATGCTCCTGGTTTTTAGTTTTCAATGTGGTCGTCCACCTTAACCCGGGCCCAAACTATGACTTGCTCCGTAAACTTAGTTCTAGTTTTAATAACAGGTAGGCCATGTTCAAAAACGATCGACGTATATGGCAAAGAAAATATGTTATCTACTTAGAGCTCAAGGGTTGAACCCTTAGTTCATAGTTTGGTTAAATTTATTTGGACCATTAAAATAATTTATAATATTTTATCTGGAAATAAAAGTTGGTTTGAGATTTTATCAACAGGTATTTTTGTGGTATTTTGTGCATGATAACACAAATTTTTTTTCAGCACACGCCATTTTTAGCCATAAATAAATATCTGCAGTTTTCTCTTCCATCTCATAATTTATTATCTTCTAAAGAAGAATTTTTAATTTGATAAATCTCAAACTTCAAAATTCGGTCAAGGATCTAGTGTCCAGTATATTAGGTATCTAGTGAATTTCTCCAGCTTGGTTCATCTCCGCGTAGGTCCGCGAAGTGTTTGTCTGGAGGCCGAGGTACGTGGTACGAGGTTGAGCCTGATTGATCCCAGCCGACTGGCAGGGACCTCGGCGAGAGATTGAAAACTAACCCCTTGGGACAAGAAACAGGTGAACAGAGAGATCTTAAGAAAACACGGGCCTCTTTATCGGCGGCGCCCCTCAAGCTCGGGAACTCTCGGCCTTAGTCGGGCTTATCCGGGATCTCGCGCCTGGAATCATTTCATTTTCACATAATTCCATTGCGATGTTACCTTGAAAAGTTTCAATGTGAAGTGCGTGTGCGTGTGCGTGTGCGTGTGCGTGTGCGTGTGCGTGTACACCACTGATCTGAACGCATTCATTTCAGTCATGTTTTAACAATCAAGTATTGATTAGTATAAACAATAATTGGACTCATCATGTTCTTTTATTAAATTAATATATTAAATAAAAGGTAAAGCAATATTTCGTGTACTTTCAGTACCCTTCAATAGGCATCAGACCAAACAAAACATAAAACTCCGTCTCCCAGCCAAGGTCGACACATCTAACAAACACGGCCATCTTGATCTCAATAAAAAATACATATTCAAATAAAAAATAAATATTATACCACAATCATGCCCACAATAGTTCTATGGCTTGGGGACAAACTCTTTTCCAAATCGCCGGGAAATCAATGCTGGTAGCACTGATAACATCAGCAGCCACAGACATCAAGGCAGCCTCCTTCAGCCTCCGTCTATGCGAATTTGCTTCGTGTAGAATGATTGAAGCGTCATGCCAGTTCACATAATGGTGATATTCATAGACGTGCTCCGCTAGTTTTGAGGAGTATACCTTGTGTTGTGCAACGTTGTTTTTATGTTCCTTTAACCTGACTTCCAGAGGCCTCTTGGTTTCTCCAATGTAGATAGCACCACACTGACATGGGAATACCTTTAATTTAATACATTAATTTAATAAAGAACATGATGAGTCCAATTATTGTTTATACTAATAATTTAAACCTAACTGTTCTAAGAATCTCAGTAGTTATAAAATCAAGTATTGTTTGGTGGAGGTGCCGGGTCTCTCTCCTTTCTTAACAATCTTGATAACATATTATTTGGAAAAAACAATACATCTACTTAAACACCACAGGCATGTTAAAGCATGCGTGTGGGTGTGGGTGTGGGTGTGGGTGTGGGTGTGGGTGTGCGTACTTCATGGATAACAACCCTTTGTTTTTCATTCCTTCAAGCTACCGTCAGTCACATTATCATCATGTTTTCAGTTCTGCATGCGCACCTCTGAGGACTGTGCGTAGGTTGTGCGTCGGCTACTCTGGAACTTGACCTGATTGTGACGTGTTTACGCCCCCGCAAGTTGCTTCGGACAACACACAACTAAGTTGTGTTTCAATATTATTCTAACCTAACCTGGCTTAATTAGCGTGTACTTCACAAACAGTAACAACATTGTAGCATTACGAACTGTGGAGGCGGAAGTGGATGGACGGAAGTTCACACAATATTCAATTATGTTTTTATCATGTTATCCAGTAAATGCTTATTTGCTGACCATGATTATTTCCTTTTTTTACAATAAATATTGAAGATTTTTTTATATCATCATAAACTGTTGTGTATTGTGTATAATATGGCAGGAGCACAATTTTAAAAAAAACAGAATGTTGCAACCTTTAAATAGGTAAAATAATTACTTTTATTTATTAATATTTGCATTCTCATAATTAACATTTGAACTCATTACATTATAGTACATTATAGTTATATAACTCATTATGTTGAACCTCTTACTTTTAATGATAGAATATGAACGCATCATATGTTTAGTAATCTTTATGGCTTTATTTGATTTCAATCCCAACGTTTCGGGGCATCTAATTTACTAGAACTAATATTCGTTTTGTTTTGAATATAATTAAAATATTCAAATCATCAAAAGGTAAAACTATAAACAAAGAGTCGATATTTAGTAAAACTGAGGATAGATCCATTGTTTATATAATTACACCGAGTAAGTAAATAATCAAAACAATATTGGGGTTGGTAAACAATAATTTCACCAATTCCTGTGTATATAACATTACTTAATTTTGCTCTCTGAATATATCAAGTTTTATAACATTTCCTTTTCCGCCTTCGTTTTGTTTGAAAACGTTTTTATTTCCATCTAGTTCCTTTGTTTATTGTTTACTAACTTTAGTATGAGTTATTCACGAAATTCTGAGTAATAAACATTTTTCGTTTAATTGTTGATAACAATTTTTAAATTTTAATATTTAACATTTTAAAAAAGTTTTAAGTACTTTGTTTTAAAGTACACAGAAATTAAAACTGCTAACTTATCTTACAATTACTGACATAACATGGGTGTGAGAGAATAAAAGTTTTATTCTGAATTGTATAAACTTTATAGCCAAAACAACCACTGTTGAATTCCGGTTGAGACCATTTTAATATACTCGTAAAAGAAAGTTATTAACCAAAAGACTGGTGGTAAAACATTCTCACGTTATCTTTCACTGTGTGTTAAGTTTTACTGCAACTGTAAAGAAGTATTAAATACTAACATACATTTTATTTTTAATAATGTTCCTTTCTAATTTAAACCGTCTATCTGTTAATTAGAATAGCGGGGTCGTAATTGTTATGTTCCGTATCTCTTGACATTAACTCTGTATTTCGTTTTGTTTGCCTGTTCAAATTATCAACACATTATTAAGTCAACACTAAAGCTTTACGTCCTTGCTATCAGTAGCATTGAACAAGTTTACCGCCCACGAGAATAAGGAGATTCCTTAATCAATCTTTAAGTCACGTCGCGATCTGTTGATTAAGTAGCTTCGCTCCCTCTTTTGCGTACTCCCGTATACCAGTGTTTACAAGCATGCCCGTTTAACCCTGCATTACTCTGGTGGGGTATATATTATACCCCAGAGCCACCAAATCATATGTTTCTCAGTAGTGTTCAACCTAACCGCCCTCTCCTTTTATGAATTCTCAAGTTACTCTATCTTTCATGTTTTTTTTTACAACTACATGTTAGTAAGGGTTCTTAGTTTTAGCAGGAAAAATATTTAAGTTGGTTCGGTGTAGTAAAAAAATTAAATATCAAGTGGTAACGAAATTTAATTTTACCTGTATAATAAAAAATACATCGTCCTAAGGAAATTTAATATTTTTTTATATTACTAATAACTACTAACTACGAACTACTAACTACTACATTAGTTCCTAGCGAATTGTGTAAAGTTTCAAAAAAATATCAATTTATTTCACAATCATTCCTTAATTGGTGTTTCTATCTTAATACAGTAGTAAGTACATTCCAACAAAGTAAAATATGTGAACCCTACATCCAAACACCATCAGAACTAAAAAACACAGGTATTTCAATTATGTGGTTATATATACACCACACGAGTACTGGCGTTAAATAAAAACGCGCGAGTAACGCAGGGTTATTGTTATTATTTGTGCTGTTTTGAACCAAGACCCTCAGTATCATCTTACTGAAAACAACAGAGCAACTTCAAAGCCGGTTGGCTTTATTAAAATTGTAAACATAGCTGCGAAATCTGGTTCCTTAATAAAACCTGGCTCGGGGTTATTTTCCTGTACCTAGGAAAACAAATTGCCTCTCTCGGCTACAACCAGGCATCTCCATCTTCATCTTCATCCGGCGAGAATCTGCGTGCATATTTGCTTTACCGTCTTGTTGAAAAAACCAATAAAACACTTTCGTGCAGGAAGTACGAGGAGGAAGATTTAAACGTTCATTTCTCTTCATCCGAGATGAAACAAAGACAGCTTAGACTGTTAAGCTAGGCATCAAGTGTTCGTGTATCTCCGTGATCTCTCGGGCGGTCCGAGCCGAGCTCATCCCGAACCTAATGCCATGTCCAATCCTTCTCGTATAATTAAAAACCTTCTCGGGATCTCATTTCCTTCTGCGCCTTAAGCTGCAGAGTATGGACTGACGGTAGGTTTTAATGGGGTGGAAGGTAGCGCTCGCGCGTCGTGGCCAGGAAATAAACTCACCAACTGCAGTTTAAACTTGGAACTTACATGCATCTTATAAGAAAACCAAGAGGAATAACCTGACTTTAGGAATATCTCACAATAAGCACGTGACTTATAGGACCTTTATAGTTTAGTTTGAACTACAGTCAAAAAAATTAAATGTGATTTTGAGTTCGACTTTCAATATTCTGGTATTTATAGTTTACATTGGGGAAGGGTTGACAGGTTGGAAAGCATAGAGAAATTAAAGCCTAGCCTGAAGGGCTGACAAAACTTTTCACCTGCTAATGACAACTGCAGCTAGTTTAAAGTTGTTTGTTACCTTAATCCAAGACGCGTTTCGTCCTTCTGAGACTCGTCAGGCGAATGGTGGCCAATAGAAATCAGCTAACTACAAACAAACAAAACTCACTAACAAAACAATTCATTCTCTAATTCAAAACACTACTGACCTAATATTTTAAAAGCATGCATTACTGCATTAGACCGATGTTACTTAATAGATTTAGTGTAGCTTTTTGTGAAATAGGTTTAACTATAAACTCAGGTAATTTCGCGCGGTTTGCGGAAGTTGGATTCAAAGTTGATGTGGCCTTCATCAGTCGTAGGGCACATCTTCTGCATAACCCTGAAATGAATCGAGTAAAAATATTAATAACCACGTGTGTAATTCTACATAATATATATCGGTAACAATAAATAGGCGAAATAAAATGGCATTTCCCGTCTGAAAAGTATTAGTCACCATGATTATAAAATGTGCGAGGGGGGGGGGGGTTAATCGATTATTATTTTAAAATTTTGATTTCGCTTGATCAAATCAATTATATAATTTATGAAATAAATATTTCATACATCCCAAACACATAAATTACATAGAACAAAAGTAACAAAATATATACACCAGAGCGCATCTTGTTTGACCTACATCCCGCGCATTTCAATCTATTCTACGCTGTGTATTTACTCTTGCATTACGAGTTCCCGCACAATATTAAACGGCGAGATGTTTGCTTTCAATATTGTTTTCTGCCTGATGTTTATTCGTTTCATTTTGTTTTCTGTTGATTTTACGATGGTGTTGAAACATTGGAAATCAAAACACTACAGTTGTTGATTTTTCAGATTAGTTTCAAAGAAAGATGTACGTGTGGAATGAACACAGTGTATATCGGGAAACCCTCTGTATCCTACTACGCAATTAGTCTAACAGTTTTAATAACGGAACAAGATAAACGTTAAATAAACTAGGCCGCTTCGCTAACGCTTTGTCCAGTCGCGTTGATGGATGAGCTTCTATGGTTGATTATCATTGCCCTAAAAGTACGATGTCTATGATAAATATTTATTTGATTATCCCTGTAATCATAAAACATCTACGTTTAGTGATTTCAAACGTTCACATAAAGTTTCATCAAGATCGGAGTAACCGTTTTCCCGGTCTCGGGCCAAATATCACGAAAATATCACTTTAAAAATCGAAAAAATCGTAAAAGTACGATATTCATGAGACATATTTCTTCGATTGTGCCCAAAATCGTGGCAGATCATTAGAGATCAAGATTGCATAATTTGCCGTTTTCCCGGTAGAGAGCGAACAGAAAAAAACGAGCTATTTATCTCAGGGTAAGTGAAATTGAAGTCTTCGCTTTGCTCATCCAATTACGATCCTGGGTGACATGAAAATAATCAGCGAATAATTTTAACTTTTTCTGACCGAAGTAGCTGTCCGAAAATACTCAGTCAAACGTGCCAATGGCGAAAAATATTATGGCAATATTAAAATCTTCCGTTCACGATCTTTTTTTAAAACTTAATTGTGGTATAACTTTCATGTTTAAACTATCATCAAAAATCGTGTGATGATTTCAGTTAAATATCAAGAAAATCGCTAACATTTCCTTGCATTACCATCTTACTGCTCTGAAATAATATACAGTATAACGTAATAAAATCATTCAAATACTTGCTGATATAAAAATGTTTTCTGCTAATAGTTTAAGTCGACATTCAAATTAGTAATAAGTACATGGCGTTGGTCCTTTCACATTTCCAGTGAGTATACTTGTATTGTTAATTAGTATTATGTATTTTATTGTATTTTATCCTTTATTAGTTTTGTTTTAAATGTATTATCTTGAGGCAGCAGCTTTGGCTTAATTATTATGCCAAAATAAAGTTTATATGTAGCTAAGCCCTTGAGGTCAATAGGAAATCGTTACTCTGGTTTTGAAATAAATATTCATCTCTCAACCATTAATTATAACAAACTGTTGTGTGTATGTTTTGTTTATGCCTCAAACGATTGAGATTTAATTTATAAAATGCTTTGATTTACGTAAATAATGATGTGTTCGAACCAGTTGAGTCAAAGGGTATGAAAACGTATTTAGTATAACGCTAGGGGGTGGTTTACCTGATTGATAGGGGATGTTAACCGCACCTCAATGATTTCAATAGAACGAGCTATGAGAGGGTTCAAAGCGTATTATGCCAGTGTTTTAGAAAATGTTTTTTTTTCGAAAAACTGGCCCTCCCATTGATATTTCGTGCTCACTAATATTTAATGATGCTTTAGGACACACATTAACCATATACGGAAGGTTTGTTAATTTCACCTGTGTAAAACGGTTTTAAAACACAACGGAAACGTGTCATATATTTTACAGGAAGTTCAGGATTTAGAGTGGATATTAATAAATGTTCTGTCTTTCAGAGATGAACGACAATCTGCATAATGAATGGTTTGAGATGTAACCAATTTAAATTTAAATTTGTCTTGTCTATGTGTCTATGAAAACTATTTTTTTGCGATATTTTTGCTGATAACGGTTTAAATAATTGAAATAAGAGTTAAGTGAATCCAAACTTATTACATAACCTTATTTTCATACGTGGTTATTCCAATTACTTTTTCGTCCGAACTGTTGTGTGTTCGTCTGTTCTGTCTGTATTTCTGTTTCGAAACAGTTCCAAACAATTACGAACTTATAAATAAACAAAACTTCTCGATTTTTCCCATTTCACCGTTTAACGC